>JAECUM010036523.1:0-16386 GCA_016617855.1 Megalonaias nervosa | reverse complement strand
AAAAAAAAAAAAAAAAAGCGCAAACTTTCGGCAGGCAGAATTTGCCGTGTTTGACTGCGTGTGAAGGCCCCCTGGGGGGCGGTGCCCCGAGCAAATTGCTTGGGTATCTCGGTCTCTGCACGGCCCTGGGTTGATGGGTGGATAGCAGGCAAACAAAGAAGCGTGTTTGGATGGGTTGATGGGTAGATAGCTGGCAAGCAAGGAAGCGTGTTTGGATGGGTTGATGCGTAGATAGCTGGCAAGCAAAGAAGCGTATTTTGACAAGTTGGTGGGAGGGTATCTTGCAAGCAAAGAAACCTGTTTCGATGGGTTGGTGGGAGGATAGCAAGCAAGCAAAGCCTATTTTTGACGGATTGGAGGAAAGATATGTGGGATTGTATGCACTTGTAAAATTTTCACTAATCTATGACCTTTTAAAAAACATTTAAATGTTTATATTTGATGGTTGTGCAATTTTCCCAGTATTTAAATGTTTGTAAACTGATAACAAAACGATGAAATTCCAAACAATAAACCATACTTTAATATTCCCCAAACGCCGTTTAGCACATCTATTTGATTTATTTTTAGTATTCAAATATCTGTTATGTATTTCCGAACAAGATATTTATTTTCCTAATTAGTTTTGCCTGAAGCAAACATTACCATTTATTCTGCTGTCAAATCTCCCAGTTATCATAATAGGCTGTGTCAGGCGCAGTCAGAATAAGTTTAAATAAATAAAAAAATCCGATATTTTCTGTTTAAATACTGTCAACCCCCAGCTTCGGGTAACAGCTTAATCAAACAATTTTTTAAAGAAGTTTTTTTTTAATTTTTATTTTAACACAGCTCATATTCAAGCCATCGATAATTAAATTTACAGTGAAACCAGGCGTCAAGATTTGTATATCTTTGCATGAAGGACCTACACTCTTAAAGGACAATATAATATTTACGAATCACTTTTCTTTGTTTGGTTTCAAATTTTATATACTCTAAGAAAAAGGGGGGCACCTTCCATAATAATGGACATCAGTGGTTAATGGAATGACATTAATATACAGTTTTACTGTACTCTTTTGAATGAAGAAATACTATCTAATAAATATACCATGTTGATGTTGTAGTCAGAATTATTAGCAGATCATAATCATAATTAATTTACAAGGGGTATGTTTTTGAAAGCGAAATCTTGGTTTACGATTTTAGGTGTGCGTAATACAGGAATGAATATTCCATTATACATGAGTGGACATAATACATGTATCTGCATAAACCAGGATATGGTGGCTATACCGGAGGCAGTCTGTTTAATTTGTTTCACGTTACAGAGGCTTACATTATACCAATATATACCACTTTCCTTTAAGCCAAAACGCTCCCTACCAAACTAATCAATTCCTCCTACTGAAATAGAGTAATCAACAGCGATATACACTTGTATAAATTGGTCCACCTACATGTTATACATGGATTCTATGGAAAACGACAAGGTTATTATACCTTATCCCAATGTTTAACTGGTTTAAAATGCTTTAGCCTGACGGAATCATTAAAGACCGTAGATTGGCGGAGCGATAAACGGCCATAGCCTGGTGGAGCCGTTATACTGAAAGCAATTAAACTTAGTTACTTAATTCAAACGGTATTAAAAATATTCCCTCAAGTTATTTTCATGACGGACCCAAATATGAGCGAGGACACGCACAACTCGCATTACACTTGATGTTGGAATTTTCAGTTGTATCAATCAACATCAAGCCGTTTGTCAATAACAGAAATTAGGGTGTGTCTTTTACACACACACCCAAGAGTTAAAATTTGAAAGAGGTAATTCTAGCCCAAAGCTGTGTAAATGAGTTACATTGCCTGCCAATGTCCGTATAGTTTGATTGCATAATACAGTTCTTGTTTACATCAGTTCTACTTCTGAGATAAATAAAATTATAGAGAACCTGTTTAATTATTAATTCATGTCCCGATTTCGCTAATGTTTTCAAGCTTTATTTTTAAATTACGATTTAACAACATTTTTGTACACCAATCTTGCGCTATCTAGGAAACTAAAATACGCGTGAGTTCAATTTTTGAAAATTGTGTTGAGTCCTTTCTTTTCTTCACAAATTCACAAGGATATATTTAGACAAATTCAAAATCTCGAACTCACAAATTCCACTGTCGGCTTTAGCATAGTTAAAACGTCTTATGTAAAGGTTGTCGGTAGAGACAAGGATGGATGAAGTACGATTTTGAAGAAAAAGGGAGACTTATATTTTGTCTTGCTTCAACTAGTCAACTTTCTTCCTTTGGAAGGAGTCGCAACTATTTTATCTGGAAACGTAGGGAATCAACTGACCTATCCATACCTCGTCCATCTAAACCCCAAGAGCACTCTTCTGTCTGTCAGTAGAAGATGAAAGAGTAGAAAAATGTCAAAATATTGTAATTTTTTTTAAAAAAAAAAACTGTTAAATTTGATAAAGAAACTAGTTTTTCTTTCTGAATATTGGAATGATAAAGATTCAAAGCATTAATGTAAGGGTCACGCATGATCACTATCATATGTCAATGTTTGGTTTAAAATGAGGGAATGAGAGGGAGTGCGAGGGTACTAAAATATTTGCATACAGCAAGCCGTGTGCGATTCTTACTTTTGCATAATCAATTTCTATAGGCATAAACCATATTATAAAACACGTACAAAAAGATTTTTCTGAAAATATTTCCCAGCAAGTGCTATTCTAATGTTTGAATATGAATTATATCATAAATTCGCATGCATCAAAGCGGCTACAATCAGCGTAATCACGTAAATCGCATACAGTCCGGGGAGTAAACAGACTTCAATTGACGATGGCCGACAGTAGCTTAAATTGTCCTTCCCAAGGGAAGCAAATCTTAATTATCGAGTTAGGATGCTTGAAACAGAATCACAATTACCGTTACCATAATAATGACCCTACTGATTCCTCTGTCATAAAGCATTTTGAGGTTAGATGCTAATCCCGACAAGGAAATCTTACTCGAAATAGGACAATCTAGCATTTTCACATGTCCGAATATTTTCAAAATTTCATAGTTCTGATGCTGTGGCATTCGTTGTCGATAACAGACAGACGTAAATATTTGCATCTGAAGAATGTTTGACGCAGTTACCATTGAAGCTCATACATAAATCTGAGAGTAACTGAGAATAATACAGCATCATGCGGCAATTGGTAAAATGCATTGTTTATGGGGTCATCAGAATAATTCATATACAATGAGCTGTTGTATAAATGAATGAATAAATAAATGTTAAAAACCTGCTTGCACATAAATCCTCAGAGAGAGAGAGAGAGAGAGAGAGAGAGAGAGAGAGAGAGAGAGAGAGAGAGAGAGAGAATCAAAGCTGGAATATATCATACGCACTTGCTAAGTGAGAGGTATAAATGACACATTAAGACAGAATGATATTCATCTTCGATCTCATTATTTACACAAAGTTCACATATCCTTTCATGTGGTTTTTTTTTTCCTACATGCTATCTGTCTAGATATGTAATAAGTGTGATGAAAAACTCGTAACTTTAAGTTTTTCTGTGGCTGTCACGTACCTCCTGCGGTATTGTTTCTAATACCGGTGAAGGTGGACAATTAACATTTAAATAGCTCCGATCCCTTAGTCAGAAATGCCGACGGTCTAGGTGTATAAATAACTCAAGGTGAAAGGTATAACAATTTAATAAACTATATCAAATGTATTCAAAAATTTCATCGACAAATTTCTCAATCGCAATTTCTTTAGAACAAATACAGTCAATGACTTATTCACAGTGGCCAATTACTATCTCATCATATGAATTAAAGGTCCTAAGTGAGAATGTTTCCCTTCAGTGTTGTCTCTGTTACTCATCTGTCCGCCTCTTGTTTCTCTTTTGGTACTTCCGGTACCCTTGACTACGTGCTCTCCTGGCACTTTCGGATCCGTCCTTCCGACACTTCCGGTGCTCTCTATCTCGTACACAAACTGCTGACGTCACTAACTTCTACCACGTGCTCTACACGTGCCATCCCTCTCTCCGATCCCCGGATATCGACTCTACACCCAATCGGAAAGCTTCCTGTGGAATTAGAAGGGACGTATAATCTTGTCTTCTTGCTCTAATCTCAGAAGAATTAACCACACTCTCAAAGACCTTTCATCAGAATAATGGCGAATAAATTATCATGTCAGCTCACGCACTCACATCTAACTATTCCATACATGCCTTGTTCTATAATAATTGTGCTATAACAATAACAATATTACCAACGACTTCTAATACATGCATACACATCCCTAATTGTTAAATTCTCGATATAGTAAACTATCATCATCAACAGCAATCATATGCATTTCCTACCCTACGAATTATTAAAGACACCCTCAAATATACAAATACCTAATTATATGTGCACAAGTCCAACAATGACTAAATCTGCATAATTGCATAATTTACAATCTATATCTTCATATACTAATAAAGCAAGTACAAGTTCTATCACAATTCGCTAATAAATTCAGTGATGCATTATGATGCAACATAGTAAATTACACAATCCTCTTCGATTCCAGTCTAACAATCTATATACGTTAATCTTGCAAGTTAATAATTCGCTATACACTACCTTATGATATGTTGATAATTGAGCTATACATGGGAGATTCCATTTCTAATAAATTAAATGTACATAACGATGTATCAATCTTACAACACCTAGTTATGAAAGTAAGACAAATTCGGGCGAAGATATGTTACCTCAAGAAGTCTTTGTTCACAAATCCAAACGTAGAATTTCACTAGAATTCCTTCGGCTACTTTGAGTACATTCTAATGCCTCTTAACTTATCTATGAACCACTCTTGGTGAGGTTCACATTAGTACTGATTAAAAAATGGATTTGGTCCGAACATACTTGGTTGCTTATTGAGACTCTGCCCTAGATTTGAATCTCTCAGTTTTGATTGGATACGGTCTGGTCTCTTTGAAAACTGCCCTGGGGCAATTTATCACTTACATATTTCTCTCGGGTTTCCGGTTCCCAAAAGACCGAACTTGCTCCAAGCAGGTCGTGACATCGCTGAATGATTGCAAAACAAACAGAAGAGTCTGTACCTGGTCGGCCTGGTGGTAGAATTCCCTTTGAACTTAACACGAAGAACGGGTCTTTGCGTAATGGTTAAACAACAGATATGCAGGTTCTTTGTGTCCAGAAGCTGGTCTCTATTCGTAATCTTACATAATACGTATTGACATTATCCCAGGTGCTCTTGGGGCCCCGAGTGGCCGAGTGGTCTAAAGCGCTGATCGTTACGGATCACTGCCATCTCACCTCTGTCTGCGTGAGTTCGAGTCCAGGCTCGGCTAACGTGGGTACGTGAGAAAGCCTGCCAGTAGCTTCTCGTGGGTCGGTGGTTCTTCCCGGGGTTTTCCAGGGTTCTTCCTCCACCATTAATACTGGCCGCCATGTATAGCCTATCTTGTGCTGAAAAATGGCGTTAAACCCTATAACAACAACAACAACAACCAGGTGCTCTTACCTACTAATTAACTATAAGAAGATATGTGTATACATGAAGCATGAAGCATCATAAAAGTTTCCCCACAACGTGGCAGTGGCTGTAGCAATTATTCTAAGATAAGTTGTTTCGAACATATCTTTTGCATCTTTCTATATGTATGACGTTTTCTGGGTAACTGCGAAACGCCGGTCAGAATGAAATGTGTCATTTTGTCTTTTGTTTAAAAGGAAGATATATGGACTGAATTAGGGTAATACCAGACTGAATTAGTGTAATACACTGAATTATGATAATACCAGACTGAATTAGTGTAATACCAGACTTCTCCAAATCCTGAGCTCAATAGAATAGTTCTCACATTAAAAACCCAGTTTTTATTATTCTTCCTTTCACATTCTGTAGGCATTAATTGGTATATTTTTGAAGAATATAATTATTTGTGTTTAGCAGTTTGAATCAGTACTTAATGCTTAAAATAATCCCCAAATTTAACAACCATCAGAAGTGCAATTTGGGACCGTCTTATTCAATGCAGTGAATGACTCGGTCCCGTCTTATTCGATGCAGTGAATGACTCGGTCACTTCTGCTAGATCCATCAGAATTTTTAGACGAACTTCAGGTCAATTCCCTATATAAGCTACATCATAAGTGCGTGGAATTATTAACCTCGAATCCCTTCAATATGATCTTAAAAGGAAATGCAAGGCTTTATCTGACACACTACTGAAGTTAAGTGAACCAGGAATTCCAAAAGGCCACGAGAGCATTAACTTTAATTCGTGTCTGTCAGATTTCCGTTACATTAGAGATCTTAATTTTAATTGGATTGTACGAAAGTCAATATATTATTCAAATTACCTCCTCGTGCCATAGCCTTTAATGTGATAATGTGTCATTAAACACAACTCGGTCAATATCTAGAGGAAAATGACAACAAACGGCCTGCATTAGGTAAATGTGTGTCTCTGAAAGATGCCGTATGATCCACGTGGAATCTTTGCACAAAGTATCAAATAAATTTGACACGTGCTCATTAATTAGGCTTCTAAGATAAATCATTTATGCTAATCACTAAAGTGAGATACTATCCAAAGAGTCGTCATATTTTAGCTTCCAAAAGTAACCGACAAAGGGTATTATTATAGAATTAACACCTTGATGCAAAAGAAAATAACACAGACAGAAAAACATCATGTATTTTTTTTTAAATTTTGTAACTGTTATAGACTATGTATTTTCTCTCAAAATAGCTGTATGCAATGCAACCTCCCACCCCTAATCCCTGTCACTGTCACAACTACCTTCCATACATATCAACCCAGGTACAGTCTTCCCTTTATATTCTGTTCAAGGAAGTCACCTTTTACAATATTGTATTGTAATAGCGCATAAAAAACAACAACAAAGTAAAATTTAATATTTAATTATGTGAAACCACATTATAATTGGTTCTTAAAAACCATGGACTAAAATGAAAAATAAATTCAGCAGAAATTATAGAACACCGTTAAACCATTTTAATTAGGTCCATGAACATACGTATCAAGATGGTCAGAAGAATACTGACTTGCAACAAACGGACGTATGAACGGACAGATGATATAACATCATACAACGATACTGTCAAGTGAAAAAATTAATAGCAAATTAATAATGATTTTTCTTTCTTTTTCCCATTACTTTGTCAAGCCTAAAATTGTATGTGCTCATCTCCATTTAGTACACAACGAGTATTCTTATTTCAACTTACACAATCCATTAATTGATTATGAACGAATAATTATCTGATTTATTCATTTTCGTGTTTCTATGTTCAGATCCACCAGGCTCCAATCACGAACCTCATCTGGAATGTAGACTGGTTGCCAAAAGCATCAATATAAACATGACGACTTTGGTACGGCACCACAATAATCGTCAACTCGCACTGCAGCATGGCGGTTTAAATACCATATTAATAATTAAATTTACGATGTGTTATCATGCCCAATTTTCAGTATTATAAACAGAAGGAAAATAATCTTTAAAAAAATTGACCGCATTTCTTAAAAAGAAATTCCAAAATTTTACAGTAGTTTTAGGACAATGATTTTTACGAATTCTCATACATGTAGTACTTAAATTTGCTTATTTTGTCAAATTAATAAATGCTGTCATGCCAAAATAAAGAGACTTTTTTATTTTTAACACATTTTTTGCGCGGATTAATACATGAATATTGTTGTTGTGGATGTATTACAATGGCTGAGCGGTGGTATCCGAGTGACTTTAGAACGTAACATATTTGAACAAAGTATTTTAAAATGATTTTGAATTTACTTATAAAGTAGTTGGTGATTCATTTGTACATTGAAACGTAAAACAAATTGTGTAGCCTTGGCAAGCTTGCAGTCTTGTTCGGTAACAGTTGTTATTGTTGTTGTAGGGTTTAACGCCATTTTTTCAGCACAAGATAGGTTATACATGGCGGCCAGTATAAATGGTGGAGGAAGAACCCCGAAAAACCCTTGAAAGAACCACCGACCCACGAAAAGCTACTGGCAAGCTTTCTCTCATATCCACATTGGCTGAACCTGAGACTCGAACCCACGCAGACAGAGGTCAGATGGCAATGATCAGTAACGGTGAGCGCTTTAGACCACTTTGCCATTCGGGGCACCGTTCGGTAACAGACGCCGCATGAGTCAGGATCATTGAGGTTAAATCACTGACAATTTGCATGATTCATGTTGAAAACTAAGCATACAAAACGATAATACTTGAAGTCCACTTGTTTGGGAGTTCACTTTTTGTTGTTTGGAGCTCGCTTTATTTTTGGGAGTTCGTTGTTTTTGCATTTCTTTATTGTGCCTACGCAACGATTACATACATACCAAAGGATTAACAATTTTGGCGTATATGTTATGGTCTATTCATCCTGAGAGAGAGAGAGAGAGAGAGAGAGAGAGAGAGAGAGAGAGAGCCGAAGTAGAAATATGAAATAGGCCTAAATATATATTTCCTAACTGGGTCAAGAAGTTAGTTCCAAAAGTGAAATCGCTGCTGTGGTAATTAAAGTGGTAAAACGCTATTGTGGCGATATAATTTTTTTCTCCCAATCTCCAAGTGAAATATATAACAAAAACACATTAAAGGAAGCGATATTTTGCTTTGCAGTTTGAAAATATCAGTTTCCATCAGTTTATTGGCCTACCTGGTACCAGTGACAGTTTAATAGCTTACCTTGTACCAGTGACACAGTTTAATCGCTACCTTGTACCAGTGACACAGTTTAATCGCTATCTGGTACCAGTGACACAGAATAGCAGTGAAATCTTCGGCCTACTCATAAACTAGTTTGAAGCGTCCAGCAATATTACAAGCTTTTGTAGCACACTGTTAAAACAGCCCACAAACAACTTGAAACTCTATTTTCTCAGTCATGTTTTGAACACCACCAGAAAGCCACATAAAATTAGCTGTTGAAACCCGTGTCATCAGATCTTAAATTTTTTTCTGTCCAAAATCTGTATTGTTTCTCGATTAGGGTGAATGTCGATAATTTGTTCGTAAGACGTCAAATTGCTGACTTTTCGGTGGGCAAGCAACGCCACAAGCGGCAAAATTTAGACAGGATAATGTCGGCTAAAATGAGTGAACTATTTCTTAAGATTATCATCGATAGTTCTTTCATAGCATCATTGCTGTTCAGCATTTTTTTCTTACGTTCACCTTGTTGAATATATAATGCATGTTTCTTTTATTGGTTACTTCTGCTGTTGAGATTTATTTGATATTACTTCCGTGCATAATGTGACAATTTTCATGTTCAAATTTCCCTATAATACACAATTTTCTGTACAAGAAATTTGAAATGGGTGGGTGAAATACCCGAGTTTCTGGCATATAGAGAACACTGAGAAACCAATGTTTCCTTCAGTATTCAGTAGACCGTATTACGAACACCAAACCAGTAATAGGGCCATTTTTCTCAAGACACTTAAGACGTCTTCTAAGCTAGTTCATACTATACGTTAAACTTGTTGGCAGAATAAAGTTCTAGGAAAAACTTTGATACAAAGCAAATTAAAGATCTAGTAAGGAACACTAAATTAAGACATGCCTATGGATATGCGGAATAAATGAATTAAACTGTATGCCTCCAGTGTTCATACTAATTAAAGCATGCCCCATGATGTCAAGAATGATTTTACTTGACAGACATGTATATACCATTTCGCTTCAACAATTTTACTGCCTTAAGTTTATAAATGCGATAGGAAAGAACTAAAGTTTTCACAGCTTACGAAAACTCCTCTACATTACGTGTATTTTCCAAATACACAAAAATAAAAGAGATGGCACTTAGATTGTAGTGATAAAAATATACTATACCCAAAAAAT
This sequence comes from Megalonaias nervosa, assembly GCA_016617855.1. Lineage (NCBI taxonomy): Eukaryota > Metazoa > Mollusca > Bivalvia > Unionida > Unionidae > Megalonaias > Megalonaias nervosa. Next base: position 6,474 of record JAECUM010036523.1, on the reverse strand, counting down.
AATCACGATACTGAAACAATTATTTAGAACCAACATGGGCAGAAGTATTAAAGGCAATGACCAGACATTATGATGGTTTTCTGTGCTGAACAAAATAAAACATTTTCTTAAAGGGTGCCAAAGTTGCGTCAAATTTATGGACACGAGTCCCATTCCTTTGCTAAAAAAATACCCCCTCCAAAAACAAACAAGCAAAGCAAAAGGAGATACAGCCACGATACGATTCTGTTTGTCTCCTATTGAAAAATAATGAAAAATGTTTTGTGAAAATGTTTAGGGTCAAGAAGTATTCTAGATAACATGTAAAAAGCTAAAATGATTTCTAATACTTTATCACGCATTCGTAAGAAACGTCAAAAAGTTTACCATGGCAGATGCTACTGTACACAGTCGATAAATAATTAACCAGTCGGATCTTTTTTTTTATAACAATGTTTGAAACTGTTTTGACCCTTTTTGTAAGATGAACATTAACCAAATATAATTACAGCCAAAAAGTAACATCAGAAAAAATGATTTATTTGCTTGAATTATTTTAATCTCATTTCAAATTGTAAAATGACAGAAACGTGTTGATCAATTATAAAAAAAAATGCGTGTGAGAATTATAAACGATTGGAAAAGGTTCCCTCGTTGTATAAGTAATGTTACTGATGAAAGAAAACATTACATACACAAAAATTGCTGACGAGTTATTACTCATGCATTCTGGGATCAAAACTATGAAAAAATGTCAGTAGCAAACAATATGTTTTCTTTTAGTAACTTGAATTGAATATGCAGTGACAGAAATAACAAAGAATGGGCAGCCATGTTGAAATTAAAAGAGAACATGTTCAGTACACAAGATATTGAAAACAGCTTAAACCTCATCTTATTCTTAAACAAGAGGCCTGTACAACAAACGCTGGACACAAGCAGACACAACACCAACTGAGCAAGTAATTCTGGTTAAAAACCATTGATATGGTTTACATGGAAGCCAAACGATTGCAAGACAGCCTCCTAAAAGAGTGCTAGTATATAATAATAACATATTAAAAATATTCCAAAATATCTTTTCTTCAAAATCTGAACAGAAGTTTGGGAGAAAATTTTAGATAACATTTATTACATGGTTAATGTCGAAGCATAAAAAAGCAAACAAATAAAAGAATTTATAGTACGGCCACCCAAACAGAGTTTTGGTAATATCTTACCTGAGAAATATTCCTACAAAGTGTGGTCAAATTTGCCCCAGTAGATTTAAAGGACGCATCATAAATACGCTTTACAACTAATATCTGTTCTGAGAAATATTCCTACAAAGTGTGGTCAAAATTGCCACAGTTGGCGGAAAGGAAACATCATAAATAACTTTACAAATGTGTTACGGGAGTCACATGGTTGCTTGGGAAGCGACATAACTCAGACTTAGGTGGAACACATTCAAACGAAGTCTCATCAAGATCTTTTTAACCATCTTGCAATGGAAACCAAACAGTCGCAAGGGACGCAACCAAAATCATATTTGTTGAAGAGATATCTGCAAATAAAAAAACAACAAAGGCACACAAAAAACCCAAACTACAAAAAGCTATTCCTTCACAGTCTCATCAAAACTGATTTATGGTAGTTTTGGAGGAGATGGCATAGATATATTTCCACCCAATTTATTGGAAAGCCACCAAATACATAACTTAGGTACAGTGTGACTTAAGGTACACCTCTGTTGAATTTGATTAAATTGGCTGAACAGTTTTGAAGATTTCAAAGTATTGGTGAATACACAATAGATTGCCTCTTTAGATACCTCATCATACCTAATGGTCTCCTGGTTTCAGGGAAGGTGAGCTAAAAATAAAAATACATAAAGCACAAAATGGTGAGCGTTTTTCAGAACATGCAAATAAAAAATGTCTAAGCTAATGAAAAAAAAAATACAAAACTGGAAAACTGAAATTTGCATGTAGTAGCGTGAAAATCTAACCAGTTCATCTGTATATAAATACAAAATATATCTTTTTCATTAAATTTTACAAAGCTTGTTGTCTTCACTCTTTTCTTGTTACTTTTGTACGAGCCTTGACACGTAACACATATAGGAAAGGACACCTGATTGGTCCAAGTAGTACGTTTGTCATAACTGTCAAGGTTCCGATGTGTTATCCTATCGAGATAGATTAACATATCGGAAGATTGGTTAGCGAAGATAGTGTTGCACAAAATTATCGTCTCATGTCAGTGTCAGTCTTTTTTTCCTTTTCAGCAAATTCAGTTCTTTTAACATCAGTTGTGGACCGCATTTTGGACCACCTCAGCTATTTCAGTGCAACAGAAACATACATTAGATATGTGTCAGCGTAGTAATTTGCAGGCAAATCATATATCTTGTTCGCCCAAATTTTCTTCGCAAATAAAAAAAACCGCAATCGATTCAGATTAACGCGGATGTTGCTGCCATGTGATAAAAAATGAATTGGCGACTTCACGGTCACTCTTACAGAGTTTGTCTGAATGCAAAAATAGTTCGATAGTTTCAGAATGCATTAGAGTATCAACTGTTGGCACCAATTCCAGGTATGATCAGCATAACTGACCCAAAAAGATTCGAATGTGCAGACGGTTGCAGAATCAAATTGTTACATGTGTTGTTTGTACATTCTAATAAGGGATTTACGAGATCATGTGATATCGATCTGTGTTGCAAATCGAAATTTCAAAATGGGTTTTACATGATTAGATTTGCGGAGTTTGCATCGGAAGAATTTGGCAATAACTGTAATCGCTAAGGAATATGCATTTAATGTTCAATACCTCTGCAGGGGAGGCAACTGCGATAGCATAAACAGATCTCAGACAACTATTTATAATTCAGTTTGTGTTATCACATAAAAAATTTCAAAATAACAATAGGAAAATAATTATTCCACTGCCTTAGCTTTGTGATTATTTCTAGACTCATAGAAGAACAGGGAATAAATAGATTGTCTGAAGTACTTAAATGAAATGATACCCTCTTGAAATGCATGTAAGTGAGGTACTATAATGCCATTTTACACAACATTCTGAAAATTCCACATCCATTAGTTTAATAGTATGACATGTACCAGAGCCAAAGTAAAGTGACACAGTAGTATAAATATTTGCCAATACATGAAAAACAAAAATAAAATAAGTAAATATGGGATGATAAAGAAAAGATATGTTATATTTTCTCTCGGCCATGCTTTGTGGTAAGTGCTAAATCTGACCATCTGTCATGCGGGAGTGCCTTGATCAAATCCCACATGTTTGCTTTCCCTCAAGTTTATGTTTTGTTTGTGTGGGTTTTTTTTTAATTTTTGTCTGAAATTAGGAAAGAGAATTATATTACAACTGATATTTTCCATGCGAATAATAACAAAAACCAAGAGAACATAAACGGTAAACAGCCTCCGTTATCGAGCGGGATGCCTCAAGAAATCTGCTACTTCAATCTGCTATACGTATTGTTACCCAATTCGTTTGAGCATAAAATAAAAAAGAAAACTTGCTTGTTTCGAGTGAACAACGGATATATTTCATTTCGTGGGTGAAAAACTCAAATATGTTGTTATGTATATGTAATTAAATTGCTTGTGTGTTAGTTTTTAAAAAAAAAAATTATTTTATTTTTTTGTTTCATTACATTTTATTGTAGTGATTATTGAAAGGATTCGAAATTCTTTTTCAGTAATTCGATATTTTCTTTTAGTAACTGTTGTTTATTTAAGATGTAAAACGTGTTACATGAGAATTATTTTTAGTTAACCTAGTTCGTCTTGGGTTGGCAAGAACGTAAACAGGCAGTTAAAATGATTGGTCAGTATCAGGGCCATACTTTCCTTGCGTGATCACCATGTGTAAACAACGTTTTTATATTATTGGTTCTTAAGTGGGGCTACACTGGTGTACGTGATAGATCTCTTGTAGTAAGAGACCACATGACCCATCTCGCGAGACTTGAAATGATGTTTTGGGGGTTTAAATACGCATTCTTAATATTCTTCTGGCAGAGTCGTTTTAACATCTTGAAGGAACAAGGTGTTATTTTTATTTGTTGCCAGATTGTTTGTTTTTCATCTGATTTTTGGATTTAATAATTTATTCTCCTGGAAACTCAACAAGTTGACTTTCTTATAAAAATTCTGAAAGATATTCATGGAATTTTATTCTGGAATTATTCGGAAACAAAAACTGTGATTCAATTGAGGAATTGTTGATATTCGTACATTGGACCACATCTGACGTCATCGCCTTCCATATTTGTATGTCGTCGAGATTCGAACCTAGATTCTAATAGAACTATTTAGTGATAGAACTTGTATTTTTCATTCTTAGGATTAAATTTTGGATTATATTCACAAACCGTAAGTCCTATTTACCAATTTTTACATTGTTTCTAGGGAAATAAATTATTTTGTTAAAATATACAAAGCTTGTTGACTTCACTCTTTTCTTCTGTTACATTTGTACGAGCCTACACGTAACAATGTTCACCCACCTAATGAAATATATCTCCTATTTACTTGATTCAAGCAAATATCCCCTATCTAATGCATTTTATGTAAACTTAGGAAAAAATGACAAACAAAACCCCACTTCTTTAAGGAAACAGAAGTCTAGCTTTACTGGTATAGAAGAGAAAGATTGGGATCCATTTTATTTTCTTTATGGAATCACAAAATACTAAAACCCAAATGAATGGATGTAGTTGAAGAATTTAATCAGCACCTTGGCTAACAATGCTGTTATAAGGTGGTGTTAACGGTGCTTATCGTTATCTAGAGGATGATCGACTTCGGTGGTATTGGTCGAGTGAATAATAAAGGTATGAAATTAATGGATGGAATAAATGGAGATCTGAGCAGAGATATAAAAGAAAACAACACGAGCCCTCGTATATAAAATATAATAATTTAATCAATTAGATAAACAAAATGAAATTGTATAAGACACTTGAATGATACAATTCTAATAGAAAATAATTTCCAAAAAGTTATTATTTAAAAAAATGCATTTAGCAGTTCCGTTTGCACAGATGTGACAAATTTCATCATAAAATCAAGCGAGCGACTAATTGTCCAGCATGTCTGCATAACCTGATGACTTGGTTGCGGGTCCCTCTAGACTCAGCACCGGTAGTAGGTTGGGGTCTATTTATCCCTCTGACTCTCTTGTGCTGCAGCCTACAAAAATTTCTCTCTTTCCTCCAGCCTCTTTAATTGTAATCGTTTTACTTCTACGTCTCCAGCTGCGTTGTTGTTTGGAGCTATCTCCTAGTTAAAATAGATAAATTGGCAACCTCAATATTTTGCCAGGTCCTTATTACTGCATAGGACATTATCTCCTCTCTCGTTACGTCAGATAGTGTCAGATCGTTGTTCAAATGAAATCTGACTGCTGATATGGCTCTCAAGTCGCAGCCTGGCAATTCATACCATATAAATTCTAGTTCATTTCTTTCTATACAAACATGGCACAGGAAGATTAATGTATTTCTCAAACGGGACTATTTAGTGTCACTAATCGATCTATATATTAGTCTGCTCACTTAAAAAGACATTAAGCCCATGCCGTGTGGACTATGCTTCACTATCTGGACTAAGTGTCGGCCCACAGGCGCTCTAATGATAATATTGTTGATTCTCGGTTACAAGAACCCACATCTTATTTATAAAAATGAATCAACGAAATTCACTTCATGTCTTAACTATAACATTTACTAACCAACAATTCACTGGCATAACATCCTACCAAGCTAAGGGTAATTTCAATTCCTAGCTTACCTGATTCGTTGGACATACAAACGAATAAATTCAAACAGTTATCTCAAGACTCCTATCAAGAAAACAAATGTATGATATTCTTAGAGAAATAAATTCAAACAGTAATCGTCTGGCTCAGATCAAAGAAAACTTGTATGAACTAAGACAAATAAACTCAAACAATTATCTTCAAACTCATATCAAAGAAATATTATATGAAACTAAGGTCCTATACCTTGCTCTCTTTTCCCCTTTTACAGAATCGTCTCTTTACCGCTTCACAAGACCTTCGCCTCAGACATAACTTAGACTGTCTAATTTTATGGTGTAAGACATTTATAAAACACGAACATTCGCATGGAAACACACACCTAATGGTCAACTTAGTCAGTATCTTAGGTGTACTTAACAGCCAAAATTACAAGTGTTTATCGAGGTTTGGAGAATTACACATAATTCTCGGCAAAGTTTCAACTTCTGACAAATTTTTCAGCAAGTACAAACGATGTTTCTGCGACATTTCAACTCTTAGCATTTTTTTTTACAACAGCCAAAGCTTCCCAAGTTAACCTGATATAGTTATCAAACGGATTTCATTAATGATCACTCATGCCCCAATCATAACGATGGATTTAATTCTGTGCCAATCACGTTCATCAACTTAACACAGCTGTCAAGCGCTGGCAACTGTACATAACAAAATGTT
>JAECUM010036522.1:0-12133 GCA_016617855.1 Megalonaias nervosa | reverse complement strand
GAGAGAGAGAGAGAGAGAGAGAGAGAGAGATGGAAAATAAATATGGTAACGCTGACTTGTCGCCAACAGTTATTTGGAATAGACCGGAACCAGGTTATGTTGACAGTTTGAGTTCGATCAGTCACTCGATTCTATAATGAAATCGATATTTGTTTTATCGGCAACATAACGGATAACTGCATTTCGAAGAAATTTTGTAATTCTATTTCTAAGAGAAAGTGTATCATTCCAATGTCATGTTCAATTTCATGTTCTTTATTTAATTGATTAAATTGCTATAATTTACATTCGTGGGCTTGTGTTGTTCTCTTCTATATCTCTGCTCAGATCTCTGTTACTACATCCATTAATTTCATATTTCATGTTATTAATTCCTCGATCCGGGCAATTACACCGTGGTCGATAACAAAATCACCATAACAGGTGGAGGGGGATTACATATCACCCCCACACACAACACATATTAGCTTTATCTTGGAAATTCACTTAGACATGTGACCGCACACATCGATAAGTGATTCTGTTTGGGAGAAAAACTTTAATCGGATCATTCAAACAGAGTGGATTATCATGTTGAGTCAGCAGTGATTTGTTCAGCAGGCTCGCTCATATTCATTAGGAGCGAGGAAATCTCCGCCAGGTGGCCACGGGTGACAAAGGAGCGTAGCGGTCTATCGCCTATGCCTTGCGAGGATTGCATATAAGACGCACAAATTTATCTACTAATGGTCAAAAGGTAAATGGAGTCGTTAATTTTAGGTAATGATAGAAACACTATGGTAAACATTTATCACTGCAAAAGAGATTCAAGGCGAACTTGAACAATGATACTGCCGGTGACTATGTATTTATGCTAATAAGTACCATAGTTAACAAGATGGGTTCTATTCTCAGATACAGAAAATTAACGTATGTACAAAACTTGTTTACACTCGAGACAAACCTTATAATCAATAACAAGGTAACACATAATTGGTATTCTATTGTCAACAAACTATCTCTGACAGTACAATAAGAAACTGTACGGGACAAAAGAACTGTACAGGGCAAAAGAACTGTACAGGACAAAAGGGAAGTCAAAATGTGTAATCATTATGCAGAGGAAAAAGGATATGATGTCGATAATCATACTGTAACATCTGATATCATCCGATTCTCGGACGTTCGAACAATATATACTGTTCATTTTCATATCCCAATTGGCTATCTTGTATTTTTGCATTGATAATTGTCTTATGTTTCATCCTTGGAAGATAGAACTGACCAAACTTAAGCCAAATCTTAATAATATTGAGTTTCATTATCTAAATTTGAGATAAATCACCATTTCAATAGCTTAGAAGATACTTCTGTGATAATCGAATTCAAAGCTCTTAATTTAGTATTAAATTTTCACTCTATATTGTTGTATCCTCAAAAGACTTACATTTTATGCACAAAGCCTGTAGTAGTTGCATCAGATTTTCCATATGATCTGCTAACTTTGTAATACGATTCTTGTTGAAGCTTTAGTCATTTAGTTGTTCATGGCTTCCAACCTCTTTCTCCCTGAATTTTAAAGTAAAATCAGTCGGATATATATATATATATATATATATATATATATATATATATATAGAAGGATATATTATATATATATATATATATATATATATATATGGCGCATATATTGATCATATCACTACGATGTCTGCAGTGTGTCAGTTGATAGTGATGTCTAGTACTAGGGCATCATGCTGCAGACGTGTAGCATGATGTTCCACCAAGTCACATTATCCTGACACCAGGCCGACTTGTCCTAAAACTAACCTCTTAATGCTGAGCGCCTAGCTGTTTGTACCATTTTTTGAAGTCTTTGGGATGACTCGGAAATGCTTGACGTACGGGGATATGCAAATGTTATAAACCTGAATGCCTTTATTGACGTTATTGTTACCCAACATTATATCTTTTTAACTAAATAATAATTTTATTAATTTTCATCAACCTACAATTAATTCAATGATTGTTAGGTAATTCCATTTAAATTAAAACTTAAAGTTGATAATTGGCTAGTTAGCATAGCCAAGGCAACAGGATACTGTTAATATTTTATGATTCATTATCTTTTCTTGCAGTATCCCTTGTGATATTCGATGGTCAATGGTTAACGTACTCAAAACAAAATTTAATAACCAATTTTAGTACTTTTTCCATAACCAAGCTAGTTGGGAAATCTTTTATTACATCAAATATCCTCTTCAAATGCATAACGTAATCTACTCTAAGAGTTGGATTTAATGCAGTATGGTTAATAATGATAACTATGTTGTTCATTTCACCTTTTAATTAATACAATTTTTTAAAATTAAATATAGCTATGTTATGTTACCTTGACAGCATCATTTCTGGAAATGGATTTACTTTATTTGACTCATGCGAAGTGTAGTTCGCTGGCTGCGTTTTAGAGGTTAAAAAAAACCCCAACAAAATAAATGACACATACCCCTATAGTAACTACTACACCGACTATCAAGTAATAGATGTTGATGCACCAAGTATGCGCAGTCCCAACGAAGACGAAGAAAACTGACTAGTTGTCCTGTTATCAACAGACATGATATAAATTTTTCTTCTTTGGTTTTCAGGTTTTTTTATGCTTTTCTTCCCATTTTTTTTTTTGTGTGCAAATTCAGCTGTATGAGGATTTTGTATCTTTTGCAATGTTACTTTTTCTGGTGATTTAGAAAACTGTACATTTTCTTCAGTTTTAATTTCAAGAACTTGTTTGCTCCTTTCCAATTATTTGGTGAGTAAATTAAAATTTTTTCTAAACAGCTTTTCAAGTTACCTTCAACATATTTTTCAAGTTATTTTCAAGGTCATTACAAGTTATTTTCATTTTTTTTATAGCTACCCAAAGGTTATTTACAAGTTTCAAATAGATTAAATAATTGCTGTATTTATATCGTAACCAGGTCCGGTCCTCTAAAGCTTGCTTGATTTCGTCACTTTTCTTTTTAATTAATTCTAAGCGCAGTCCTGTTATTTCAGCTTCATATTTGAAGCTAGCTAAACATAGTTAGGTTATTTCAACTTCATATTCGAAGCCAGCTAAGAACGGTCCTATTATTTCACCTTCATATTCGAAGCTAGCTAAGCACAGTCGTGTTATTTCAACTTCATATTCCAAACCAGCTATGCTTAGTTTTGTTATTTCAACTTCATATTCCAAACCAGCTATGCTTAGTCCTGTTATTTCAACTTCATATTCCAAACCAGCTATGCGTAGTCCTGTTATTTCAACTTCATATTCCAAACCAGCTATGCGAATTCCTAGTGAACCTGATAACTTGCTTAAATTCTAGAAAAACCTAATTATTATTTTTCTCAAGCTGATTTTGATTTATTTAAATAGTGTCATGGTCTATGGGAGTTGTTGGTTTCTTTATATATCGATTGAAACATTAGACGGTTGGAGTCTAGACTTTAAGATCAATATTTGATGATTTGGCCTTTGACATAGGGTTAAAAGTAATCAGACATTTATGTACAAAACGCTATGCCAGTAGTCATCAGAGTCTCAATGATAAATATTTTCACACTATGTTAAGATCCAGTGATCAATGGAACTTCAGAAAATCAATAATATATATTTTTTTCTATAGGTGAACATCCTACTTGGAACTCCTGACCATGCAGATGCATATTTTTTCTTTTGGTCAAGACCCTACGTGAGACAACATCAAAATTTTCTTACACGTCCATCCCTAACTTGTGGCATTTTCAAAACTCGGTCCATAGATCGATGTAAATGAGAGAATTGTATACGATAAGACGCCAATTCAGAGCATATCTGCATTTTAATTCTCCATCTCCATTTGATCAGAGTAATTTACTATTTATATAATTCAAGATCTTTCCATGTTGTGGAGAAGAAATAAATCAGTCTAACCAAACAATATATTATCTTCTGTTTGAAATCGTCGTAACAATGCCCAGTTCATGGAATACCCCCATATTACCTAGGAAGTTGTTCGTGGATATAAGAAGCGATGACCAAGCTCAATGAAAGGCAAAAGCGGTAGTTGTTCGCAACAGTTTTAGCTACAAGCAGATTCCTGATGTAGTGGAAAAATATACTTTCTCGAAAAGAATAATATATAATAATTTTAAATAATAAACGTATATTATGGACTTATAACAATTTTATCACAATTTGAACTGAACAACTCCGTTCAAAACATAAATAACTGATATACATACATACATATGCATATATACATACATAAATCCATCTATCGATCATACATACATACATACATACACACGCATATATGTATATAAACATACACACATATGCGTATATGCATACACACATATGCATGCATACTCACATATGCGTACATACATACACACATGCATACAGACACATATGCATACATATATACATATGCGTACATGCATACACACATATGCATATATATATATATACACATATGCTTACATACACACATATGCGTACATATATACACACATATGCGTACATATATACATATATCTGCGTTCATACACACACATATGCATAAATACATACACACATATATGCATACACGCAGATACATATATGCATACATACATACACACATATGCGTACATATATACATGTATCTGCGTTCATACACACACATATGCATAAATACATACACACATATATGCATACACGCAGATACATATATGCATACATACATACACATATATGCGTACATTCATACACACAGTTGCATATATACACACATATGCATACATACATCCACAGATATGCATACATACATATATTTGTGAAAGAGGTGCATTTAAATGAATCACTGTATTATCTATATAAAATTATCATTCATCCGTAATCCAATCGCAACTGTTCATTGTAATGGTGACATAATATAATATTAGAAATATTCTAAGAACTTAAATATCGTGTGTTTAATCTGATGAACTTAAGATCCTATTGCAATCCTATATTCCACCGTGTATTTTCGTTTAAGGGGTATTTTTACCAGTCAAAGAGAGGAAGCTAAATTAAGTCCTATTTAGAAAAGGAATTATCGTTTAGAAAGGAAAAATCAATACGTTTCTCTCAAGAAACCTTTAACTTGGAATACATTGACGTCGATTATTCGTTAGTAACATAAATTCTAATGATGAGTAGGTGTCATAAAATGACGTTTAAAATAGCTCTATTCGTAAAGCAACTAAACATAGCCATTTGTTGTTTGTCTTTGTCATAGGGCTATAATAAACATTTACTTGTTTTCACAAAATATAAATAAGACTGTAGTATGAGCTAAATGGACGTCACATAAATGATAATTGGTAATTCTCACTCGTTGTCTGCAGGCGCTCAGTATTCAGTGTGTTCAATCACTGAATAGAAGCTAGTACCGGTATTTGGCGGAATGTAATCCAGGTGTTTCAGACTGTACCAATTGGTTATTTTTTTAAATAAATGCTTCAACTCAGTTTAACGTTCTATAGAATTAGACTAGGAACTTGGCGGTAATTATTCTATAAAATTAATGTTCAACTTGTTGAGCAGCTTTTCTAGTGTACACTGAAGACGTTCGCAGTACAATAACAACAACGCTTAAACTAGGTTTCTGACTGGGAACTGGTCATTGTTCGGAAGCAACCGATCCCTAATCTAATTCTAAAGGAACAAACCTCTTTAATATGAGACTTATATTATATTAGTACATGAATATACACCGCAAATGTCTCAAGATGTTAGCTATCCGGCGCAGACTGTGTACAATTTGATGTATGTTGACGCGGTTGACAGAGCTAGAAAGATGTAAGAATTTCTTTTGAAAGGAGATTTTTTTTATTGAATTGGCCAGGAATATAAATTTCTGTTTTCCCTTAGAGATGTGTACATCATCCTCACAACTAAACGAGTCAATACGCAGTACATTGTCTTCACGATTAAAGGTCTCACTGGATAGTTTCATATTTTGACACCTCCCTAATTTTTAAGGTTGAAGGCATGAACCTAATTATGATAAGCCTAGCATTTATAAACTCACACAGAAGCCAAATCCATAATGTGGTTTAGATTTACTTTGAGTTAGTCTTGAAAATGAGTTGGCTTGTTTGGTGACTGGCTGTCACAGTTAGACTAGCATTGGAGATCAAAATGCGTAACTTGGGCTGCAAATGAACAGCCGACTTGGCTTACGTATTTATGTATGTCTGCTGCAGAGGTAAATATCAAAAAATCGAGATGGTTGAGGGGTGATGAACAGTATGCTAATTTGTTATAGTACTAGTGAACTTTATTCATGCATAAGGCACATACTGATTCTTTTAGCCGCCTTGTCACAGGAAAATGTTCAAAATAGCTCTTTGCTGTCAAAAATGAATGTAAAAAAGAAGGGTTGGTGGCAGTGTTTGTTCAGTATAAAAGCCACCAGTTGTATAAGAAATAAACCTGATTGCCGCAGTCAAAATTTCACATGTACGCTTTCTACAAAAATCATTAGTTTGTTTTGTATCTTCAGTGTAAAATTATTCTCATTTTTCTGCAATAGGTCATTGTCGGTTGAAAATTCACCAGATAAACTGTCCAGTGAGACCTAAACGTGTCAATACTCTCTACATTGTCTTCACGACTAAAACGTGTCAATACTCAGTACATTGTCTTCACGACTAAACGTTTCAATACACAGTGCATTGTCTTCGCGACTAAACGTGTCAATAGCACATGATTCTACTGGCGTTAAAGATACTCTACCTCCGTGCGACTAAACAAACAGACTGTGGTCTGCACAGAATGGAATTCCCCTTCCAACTCTTGTCTGCAAGTTAGTAAATATGCCTTTTGAGTCGTGTTACAAATTGGGTAACATCCCTTCGAACCTAAAATGTCTAGACTTCCAATTGGACTCTGTAATCTTGCATCTCTTCTCCACGCTGAATTACTTATTTGCAATTACCCGTTCAAGATATCGATTCACTCTAAGACCCCGTGACCTTTCTCAAGAAAGACGTTTATTGCCAACGTGCAATACTGGATTTTTTAAAATTAGTTCGCAGTTTAAATTGATGGTTCTTGTGACCTACAAATTGATACAGTGGAGACCGATTTGCACTTCAATTTCATGACTGTATGCAATCAAACATTAGCTCACATCAGTTTGACCGAAACATCAACTCGTGAAGCTTTTCTGCGTATTTAGTTATGGCAAAATAGCAAAATGCTACAGGTATTCTCTCTCAAAAAATTAGGCACCCCATGTTCACAACTTTGAGAGCCATTATATATATATATCTATATATCTATATATCTATATATATATATATATATATATATATATATATATACAAAAATTTATAAAACATTATAATGACCCAAGACTTTGCCATTTGTGGTAAATACATAGACATCTAATTTTAAACAAGTCTATAATTAACGACTGGTATTTAGAAATCACAGTCTGACTAAGTATATTTCCTTATTTTGCTATGTGTCTCAAATAGATAAACGTTTAACATGAGAGAGAGAGAGAGAGAGAGAGAGAGAGAGAGAGAGAGAGAGAGAGAGCGTATTCAGGCTATTTACGAGGCATGTCCAAGAAGGTATAATCCGCTATTATGTATGACTTTAACTTCGCAGTCAAGACAGCTTAAAGACTGGATAGCCTGAATTCATCATTCATGCCTTACTCAATAACTTTTTTCAAGCCTTACTCAATCTGTTTATCATGCCCAATTCATTTTTCATTCTTTACACAATCCATTTTTCATGCCGCACTCAATCAGTTTTTCATGCTCAATATATTTTTTATGCCCGACTCAATCCGTTTTTTATCCCTTACTCGATTCATTTTTCATGCCTTACTCAATCCATTTTTCATGTCTTACTCAATCCGTTTTCCATGCGTTACTCAATCAGTTTTTCATGCCTTACTCAATCCGGTTTTTCACGCATTACTATCTTTAGCACAAAATCGACATACAAGTCCATTTTTCTTTTGGCTTTGCTCAGTGTAACACAAGTTCAGCATATTATCAGAGGCTATTCTTCTAAACATTCGCCCTCGTTATGAAGTTTGATACATACAGTTGCCGACTTTGCTTTTCAAGTATTTACATTTTCAGTAGGTTTAAAGAACTAGTTCTTAGATTAGAGATTACAAGTTTTAATTTTGCTAATTTGTTTCCACCGATAATTGGAGAAGCGCTACGTTGCTGGTATGCTCTCTGTTTTTTTGTTTTTTTTTAAATGAATGGTCGATGATTCATTTGTTACAGTAACATTCACATTAAAATTCACAGTTGTAAGTCATCCTACATTTAAATAATTTCCGCAGATCCGTAAACCTGTTTCAAAATGTAGCACAGGTCAACCGTTGTCTCTAGGATACAAGAAACTGCCTAATAATATGAAGAGCCTCCTGCCAAGGCTGCAATGAAGATTACCAATTTTCTTTGATATACCATTAACATTTTTCTCACCCAAATGCATAATCCAAAAAAAAAAAAAAGAAAGAAAACAACGGGATGCATTAATTTTCTAACCTAGATTGCCCTAATATAACCTTGATCAAGATTTTTAACTCTAGCTTTGAATCCAGCAATATATCATTATTTTCCAGAAAATTTTGTATAGTGCTACAAATTAGATTAAATCAATGTTACGAGCATTGTAATACCAAGTAAGGTAGGAAGGTAGGTGTCAAATAATGAACAAAGACAATTTTATAAACGGCGAAAAGACATGTTCTATTAAAAATGTGCAAGGAATTTATTGTTATTATTACACTGTTCGTTAACTAATAAAAACTTCAAATAAATAAATAAGTTTCCAGAAGAAATAATTAAAGGCTGTTTGTCGATTTATTGTAACAAAACGCTTCATACTCCTCAATGAGATATTGTTATAAAATATCTGTGATGTAAACATAGAACACAACGGCTAGTTTTCATTTTGGAACAATGCTGACGGCTAGCCCTTGTTTTGGAACAATGTTGAAAACATCTTTATGTTATTATTCACCAATAATTGGTCCTATCTCATTAATAGGTATCTTTTCTCTGTCTTTCTTTATTAATTACATTACCAGAAACGGTCTTCATCTGCGTTTGAATTTGAAGGGAAGCTACACTGTATATTCAGAGTTAATTAGGGATTGGCAGTTTTAATATACGTTCAAAGCATACATTCGTGTCCATTTTAGCAGATCCATTGCTCTTACATCACAGGATGATGATAAGTACTCTTACGTCATATGATCATGATAACTACTGTTACGTCATATGATGATGATGATAAGTACTCTTACATCAAGTGATGATGATAATTGCTCCTACGTCATATGGTCATGATAACTGCTCTTATGTCATATGATCTGATAACTGCTCTTATGTCATATGGTGATGATAAGTACTCTTACATTATGTAATCATGATAACTGCTCTTACGTCATATGATCATGATAACTGTTCTTACGTCATATGATCATGATAACTGCTCTTATGTAATATGATGATCATAACTACTCTTATATTAGCATTTGATTCTGCTTGCGCACTTTGGGAAAGTGCAGTAATTTATGAAGTTGCGTGTGCTTCCAATGCATGCCATATGCTTTGGTTACAGATCAGAAGGGAGAAGTAGAGATGAAACAGACTAAGTGTGACCAAACGTACGTTCAAAACCGACTAGGAATCGACAAAAATCCGCTTGATTGATCACACTCCAGATTAATATCACGTGACCCTGAACAGCAATAGCTCTAGTCTCTCTGGTAGCTCACATAGAACTCAGACGAAGACAGGTATCAGATGGACTTCCTGGTATCCTATATAAACCTCAGAGAAATATCAGATCTTAACGTTAGATTTTTCACTCACGTTGTCATTTCTTAAAAATCTACTTGATTAATTTGTTCTGTTGCTGGTTTTCTAATAATTCTTTTGTTTATTATTCATGTTACATTTCTGTATTTTCATTTTCTTCGTTACATTCTTTGTTCGTAAAAATTTCATCTTCTTTTTATCCTCAAAGATAACAAAAACTCTGGTGTAGAATTGTACTAACCATTTATTGGAAAATTTATTTGCTATTAATTTTTCGTCTTCCAGTGCCTCCCTCCCCGCATACGAATTATTGCTTTGTTTTCGGTAGAGAGAACATGAAGAAATTAAATTTATTGCTAACTAAGATTGACCCTCCGAAAAGTGTGATAGCAGAATTCTATAAGCTTCTTATTTGAATAGAGAGTAGTGTTTATCGCCTACCTCGCAAAGTTATGCATGGAGTCCTTACTGTACTAGTGATATCAGAGTGCATGATTCTATACATTAACCTGCATGAAGTCTTTACTGCACTAGTGCTATCAGATTGCATGCTTCCATACGTTGACCTACACGAAGTCTTTACTGCACTAGTGCTATCAGATTGCATGCTTCTCTACACCGACGTACAAGGAACACCCGCCCTGTTGTTATTCGTTGCGTTTCAACAGATAATTATAGCTAGTTTGAGCGAATTCGCAATCACGAACCATTTATACCATTTCTATAATAGGAAGAATTTTATTGATTATCATACCACACCGTCTTTAAAATTAATTAACAAGACCATGATAGGTTACCTACACGATCAAAGTTAACATGTACCTTAAATTGGACCAGCTAGAAATTGCTCCTTTGAAGGGGATTATCTTATACGTTGTAACATTATAGACAGAAAAATGTAAGGACGTGGAGGTCGAAGCTTTAATCCAAGATTAGGAGAATATGATGTTGACCTTTGCGGTGTGCGCCTTACAAAAAATGCAAAAGATGATACAAGTATCCGATTCACTATCAGTAACGACGGTATTTGCAAGAACAATATACCTACAAGATAAAGAAACCCTTGCGACTTAAATTTATAATAACTCAAACAAAGTTAGAAGGAATTTATAATCCAAGGAATGCCGATATGACGACGTTTCTCACCTTGCTTCCTACAGTCGAGGTTACAACTATTTATTTTGTGTGAACGTATATATTCAGAATCGGCTTTGTTGGTTCCTCTGGCTTCTGAAACAGATTTCTGAGCTAGTGTGAGCTGGCAAAGTCGTGCTCAAACAGAATCATCGGTACCCTATGTAATGGCCGGGCACTGCATTGCATAACAAACAAATGTAAACAAACTGAAGTAATGACATTCATTGTATCACCGCTGAAAATCATGTAAAAGGATGTTTACTGCTTTCATTTTACATTATTTCATTGTATACTATGCTCACGTTAGCTCAAAGCTATTCATGCGGCTAGGTCAACCAGTTAGAAACAACATGTACCGTGGGCAGTAAACATAAGTCACTATTCGTTTATAGGGCGCAAATATGTGGAAATTATTATTGTTTAGCTTTATTATTGTGAAAGAATTTCCAAGTGGTGCTATTGTCTGTGCACTATATAAATACACTTACCCTTATGTGATAGTAGAGTATGTTTGTATGTAGGAGTATGTGTCTATTTCCTCCCCATTTTTAAAATAAAATCATGTCCCTCTTCTTGTGTTTATGTCTGTATGTCATTAAAAGGAGTGTATATTAACAATCCAACCCTTTTCTTTGTAAAGGAGTGTGCTGTATGTAGATAAAAAAAAATCTCATTACCATTCCCCATTGTTCCGATAAACCATGAAAATCCTGCAAAGAACGCGAGTATTATACAAAGTTCTGAAAGAACCCTGAAAGAACGTCTGTGAAAATATTTGTACTGCTAGACCCATGGAAACTAGAACAAAAACAGTGGATGAGGTGTGAATAACGAGTCACAAAAAAATGCGGATTGTCTTTATCTTTCAGCTCTTTGTAGCACTGTGTGATTCCAGCGACTATTTAAAACTTGAGTTTGCAAAAACTGCATAATCAATTGTTGACTATTTTACTGAGCAGTTGTATTGGCTATCTTCTTTCTAATCTATAGTTGAAATATATAGACAGTAGTAAACAGTTCTATCCACAGAAACTCCCGTCACATCCGCTCAAGTCATTACAACCCCCTTCAACAGCTGGAATGTCATTCTTAAAAACTGGGCGATTCATTTGGGACGAGAATGACTGAACTATGAGCAATCATTTTTAATTCACTTCGCCAG
>JAECUM010036521.1:0-41151 GCA_016617855.1 Megalonaias nervosa | reverse complement strand
CCGATACAATCCGCGGCTGCAGTTGAATCAGAAATCCTCTTACGAAATTGCATTAATCTCAGCTGAAATTTGGAATAGTTGTTTGTTTTTTAAAAATATTACTGAGAAAAAAAAAATAACTTGATTTCGTATGCTGAATTAGGGTTTACTAAAAACAGATTGGAGGAAATTACAATATCACCAGGTGTTATAGCATTACCGATATTGTCGCAGAAATTTCCCGGTTGATCACTGCTAACGATTATAATGCGTCCAATATTAAAACTGAACCAAATCACTCCACATTACGTACAAGAATCACCCTAGTTGGAGATTACACAATCAGTATTAATTTACCTCACATAATCTGGTCTGTGCCTGGTTTGGCAGCTGATGTTATTATAGGCAACGGCATGCACGAAGGGTAATTTCCGATTAATATTACCAATGGGAACAGTTTACTCATTATGTGTTCTTTTTCTCAAGGATCTTTATCTTCAGTCGCTGCTGCGTCCCATGTGATTAATTCCAAATCAATTAATGTGCCTCCAGGACCATGGATATAATTCCGACCTAACCCGTTCATTTATTATCCCATCACCACCACGTATGCGATTTCTGAAATGACAGTGTGGCTGACATACCAATTGGGAATGCTGTGGATAACCACCACGAGAGATTCACCTATTATCTGCATTTGAGCGTGAGCGCGTCTGACGTAAACGGCTTTAACGTTTTTGATGTGCTATGCACATTGCGAAAACGTCACGCGAGCGCCTGGCTTTGATATGTAAAAGAAAGTGATAAGAATAATGTTATAAAATCATGAACCAAAACGTGCAGCTCGACGTAAAATTATCGGCGGATTTTTCATTCACGTTATTTTCCAAGATTATACCAAAATTACCCAGGATCGCAGCCAAAACCGCTCCCATGGCTCTCAAAGCCGCCGCAGCAGGAACTACCGGAGCAGCTTCTGCCGCGGAAACAGCAGTCGGCCAATATTAGCGAGTAAAATTATGGGCAGTGTGCAAGATGTTCACATTTCAAGCTATCCTTCACCTATAGTCGAGAGCACTCTCGAAAAATACCGCGTCTGAACTTTCAGCAAAATCTGAGCAGATTTTATCCGACTTAGGAAAGAGTGTAAACACTGCAAAAAATGCGAACATTTCTAGTACTGGGAGGCAAGCACTAGTGGTAGTGATCCCACAGCCGCTATTGCTAATTTAATGTCCGGTTACTGCTTAAAAAGATTATGGTAATTCAAAAATTGTAAAGCAATTACTATCATGGTAATTGCAAAGCAATTACACTAATGGTGATTTTGCAGAAATAAAAATATGATGTATAAAAAAAAAAAAAAACATGCACTCGAGATTCAGTCCCGATTATTTGAAATTATACGAAGATACCCACGTTCATGATTCTACGACCTAATATGAGTATGTCGAATATCAATAGTACCAATCTGAATGTGAGCACCCACCGAAAAATTGAAATCCGAGATAAAGATGTGTATTTGTTACCTCATAAAGCCTCTTCGGAAATCCGAGATAAAATTCAAACTTTAGCTGTGCCGCCGTCAATTTAGCGTATGGCACTTAGATCACAAAATAACGGATGGTCGTTATTTAAATCAAGACAATACCAGCTAAAATATCAAACCGTGGAAGAAATTAACGGGTATTTACCACAAGGCAGTACCATCCTCAGCTTGATCTCGATGATTATATCCAGTCGTGTGATACGATCATATGGTGGTATTGGGATACAGGCACATATGCTGCGGTCAGTAACGAATTTCGCACAGGAGTATTACCCGTAAATGCTGAAGCGCTAACCGCGACAGAAGTTGTTCATGCTATCGTGTATTAGCCCGCTTCTGTTAGTGCAAACTTCTACCTTGTTCCTACGCTGAATGACAGTGATGCTGGGTCTGGTATAGTGCGGACCGCCATAGCCGCTGCGTTAGTGCAAGCACGCACAGGCAATTTCAACACCTGCTTTGCTGTACGACGCGCTCTTACCGATGCTCACCGTGAAATTTGCATGTTGCTTCCTGAGTTCGCTTTTTTGGAGTGTGCATGGACGTCACTACCGTGTTTAGAGTCGTCAAACATACTTTGGTGCTCGAGTGGGATTCTCCTGCGCAGTACCTGATTAAAGCTGACGGGGCTATAGGAGACTGGTCAGTATATATCGTCTTGGTTATCATTGTGGATGCCTAAAATCACCCTCGTGATTACGTATGGACTCGAATTAGAACCGATGTTAGCCAAATTTTAGAAAAAGTTGTATTTTGAGCTAAACCGGATTTATATGCAGCAATGTACTGCAGCTCAGGTCACAAACACGTGGCGATTAGCGACAATTGTAGGCTCTGAGCTTCCCAGGCACCTTTGTGGCTTTTTTAGCTGGCGGCACGACGTGCGAATCAGACCGAAAAAAAACCATGTCATTGATAATATCGGTGTCCGCATTAATTCGAGGCAGTATCCGGGGCGAGAACTCTAATGTAATTTCGATATCGCTAACAGAAATTATACTCGAGCTTACACGATGGTGATGGAAGCCATGCAGAAGTACCAAGATACAGATACAAGCACTCCAATTTCTTTAGAAGATTTTGCTGCGTAATACTCTATTTTTCATTTCGATGTTTCCAAACGCCGGAATGATTTTTAGAGACTCTTCAGCGGATATTGAAATCCGGTGGACAGCAGCACCTGCTGCGGATTATACGTGTTCTGCTTTAGTGACGTCTGATCGGTTCATGACGTTAGACGTCCTCAACGGAAAAATGAATGTGTAAAATGCAAGGCATTTTAAAGGCAACTATGGTTTAAAATGCAAGGCATTTTTTGTGTAACCGCGTTCTTTGTATTTTTAAAAATGCAAGCATTTCTAGAAATATCTCGTGTGTTATATATAAACATGCCACGACGGGGACAGCGCCGACTCAACAATGAGACTCGAAATGTAAGCATTTCAGATGGGTCTGTTGCTTCGGCAATTATTTCTGTAATTAAGACTCTTGGTTCTAACAATTTAGCATTGATATTATTACCAATTGGTGTAGTTGCAGCAGCAGAAGCAGCTTCTGGGGCGGTAAAGGGTAATGGCATGGTTATTACTCGTAAATGATATGCCCGTAGAATTTACTGAAATGGAAATAACAAGGAAAAAAAAAAGAATGATCATCACATCACCTATAGGATACCATAATAATAACAAACGTAGAGAACCTAAATAATAGCATCTGTTAAAATAGAATGCAGTACATTTCAGTTGGATTAACGTTATCAGCATAACACTAGAAGAATATCGCCACAGCAGCGCAAGGTAAAATCTAGTATCGGTTAAACTTGATGTGGCTGCGGTAGCATCTATCTTCCACGGCCCTGATAAACTCATGCTTACTACCTATCAGATCGTTGCCTTAAGAAAACACGCTGCAGCAAAATGGTAGGCTTTATCTTTAAACTTTCCTCCTTGTGGCTGGGTCGATAATGCCCGGACTTCTGGGTAATATTTTTTGGGGGTGGAGTGGGGGTGGAAAAAAAGAGGACTTGGAGTAACTTTACCGGGGACAAGACCACGATGAAACCCCTTTCTAATTTTGACTTCGAAAGAAAAATTAGCTCTGTGGTTAAACATTTCAGAGGAAATTTTCAAAGAATCAATTTCCGGATAAAATTCAGGCGGAGGAAAGTTGTGTGATTAATATTCAAAATTATTATTACGGGAATGGGACGCACTGGGTAGCGGTAGCAAACTATTCTGCTACAAAAACGTAGAATATTTTGATTCTTTTAGTTTATCTCCTCCAGACGATGTAATTTAATACCTTAAAACAGGTCACACAGAAGGGACTGTGTGTAATTCGCTTCAGATTCCAATGTATCGATGACAGTACATGTGGTTGGTATTGCATTCAGTACATTATGGAGAGGCACAGCGGAAAATCTATGGAAACCATTCTAAATTTACTAGAAACTTAAATAATATACACAAAAAATGAAATCTTGGTGCTTACCTTGCAGGACGAGGACGGGAAACCTGGAGGAGGTGGAAGTGACTACAAGAAACAATCGTAAAATGCCTAGGTTTCAGTGTGATGTTTGTGGTCGAAAATATCTCGGGTAGTGTCTTCAAAGACACCAGATTCCGGTGTTGAAAGTGGAAATGGAAGTAGTTTTAGCACTGGCACCGTCTCGGGAAAGACCTTGTTTATATGATTGCAATTATTGGTAAACAAATTTGAAAAATTTATTTACCAAACATGCAGGCTCATTGTTACCGCTGCAGACTGGATACGAGCAACGACGATAACAGAATAGAACGAGATGTATGTTTAGGAGGAAGTGTCCCTTGCAGAGGACTACAGTAAAAGGAGACACTATGGACGTCTATAAATAGATAAACGCACAAGGCCTAAGAGAGGTTGGACATAACCAGGGCATACATACACAGGGCCGCGCAATCTTCTTGAAGAACAATTAGATGAAAACGATCAGCCGCTACTACGGCCAAGAACGTTATAATGGTGTGGATATGATTGCGATGCCACATGATATTTTTTATCGGAATCATCCAGACGATAAAGCCGGATGCGACAGGGTGATGTTAAACGAATTACAGGATTTGAAATCTCCGAATATTAGAGAAAGAGTCGACCTCAGTTTAGTGCGAGGAACCATAAGCGCTAAACATAAATTAGGAATTGGTGTGCATGCACACCGAACGATTCCCAGTGTTGGCGCCAGTTCAGCAAGAGAGCACCGGGCGCATAGTGTAGACGCTAGTGCACAGCTTGCTGAAGAACTACATAAACCTGCACGAAAAAATTTCCAAGGCGTGAGGTCATTGCATAAATTTCCCTCAAAACGAAACGATTGTTATACTGCGGATATTATATGTAAAATGTATAATATGTCTTGAAAAAAATATCTTCTAAAGGTCGATGGCATGCTGTTTGCAGATTGCTCTTCGAGCCTAGAACAGTATATATATATATATATATATATATATATATATATATATATATATATATATATATATATATATATATATATATTGTTACGTGTCTAGGCTCTTACAAAAAGTAACAAGAAAAGAGTGAAGACAACAAGCTTTGTAAAATTTAACAAGTAATTTATTTCCCTAGAAAACCAAGGTAAAAATGAGAAAAAGAACTTACGGTTTTACTAATCAAATCCAAAATTAATCCAAGAATTAAAAAATAGAAGTCCTATCAATGAAAAGTCCTAAATAAATCAGAGTTCAAATCCCGATGAAATTCAAGATGGAAAGCGATAACGTCTTCAATAGTCTGCGTTATACTGATTTGTCAACAGTTCTTTGTTGAATCACAGAAAATAACAACAGAGTTTGGAATTCCGATTAATTTTCAATAAATGTCTTTGTCCAAGATTTCTCTATGAACACTTATATATATTTCCAGGTAAAAGAATCACTAATTCCATAAAATAGAATTTCAACTCAAACTGGTCACAACAAAATACAACTTAATGTGTCAAATGTTTTAAGCCCGACTGGCTAATTCTTATGATAACATGAGTTATAAGACTAACTAAAACGCTAAACAGATCCCGTATGAGGACCACGTGATCATCCTTCCAGAACAGCATAGAAGCTTTTTACATGCCTAACATCACGTACTCCCAGTATGGTCTTAACTGAAATCAATGGTTCTTACTCTGGGAATGAATTTTAAAAAAATTAAACTAAGAAAAAGTTGCTTACCAGAACTCTTACTTGTTCTGAATCAAGGTCAGCAACTAAATACAGTGTTTCATTTATTATAACAGTCAGGTCAAACAGAACTGAACTGAATTTTCTGGAACAATATATATATATATATATATATATATATATATATATATATATATATATATATATATATATACGTATCGCTTTAAATTCAAACAAGTGCATAAATCAGTCGCTTGCTGTAGTTGTTTTTGAAATGAAAATAAAACTAGAACTAATCATGGAAATGAATTTGCGGACAGATAGAAAATGTGTTCCCTACAAAATCAAGCTTAAATCTCCAAGCCTATGAAGATATTGACTGGCAATTTAAGGGCTGATATCGCCTATTTATTAAACCCTGACAAAATTTGCAGCCACTCCTGTCAGTACATATCGGTGTATATTTTATACACTTATCGGAATGTCTGACGGCTGTTGAGCTGCATCGGCTGAAAGGTTCTTTTGGTGATATGTACATACTATTTCCTATGTTTGGCGACTTGTAAATCCAGGCGGAATAACACAACCCTTTGTCATGTCGCCATTTGGAATTTCGCGCTAGATATGGCTGTTACCAAATAACGGTAGGTGTCTAAATTGTACGCAGGAGTATTCCGGAAAGATCTGCATACAGCAGAATGGCATATTTTAATAAACAAGTGTCATCAGACTCATATATTTTCTATTAGTATCAGCACAGATTTGTGGGTTTGATTTATCGGACTACTCCAAGCCTTGCTGATGATTGAGGTGAAATAAATAAAATCAGGTATTATATACTTGAGTGTGAAATATAGAGACTTACTGTCGAAATAATTTCATATTTTTTCGTTCCTATATTTCCACATGTGAAAAGAATATATCCTTATCTCCCATCATGTCTTGCGACGCTTGGTTCTATGTGCTTACAAAAGCTATACCTGCAGCAAAAGTACTTTGTCAGCTAGAACAAATAGTAACTACATTACATTTCTGACATGGAAATTAATCTTTGATGAAGAAATTTGGCCAGACTCTGTTCGAATCTCTGTGGTGTTATTCTCCCTTACTTCCTTTACAACAACGTGATGCATTGCTGAATCGGAGATAGTGTCAAATAGTTTACAAAATGTCAAAAATATAACTTACTTCGACAGATTATGTCATCCCAATCCTATCGCCCACTTAAATAACATGTGTATATCATCAGTCTATGAAACTGAGGTGAATGTATAAAAAGGTGGTGGGGGTGAGAGTGTTGTGCCGTAGAGTGAGCTTTATCTAAGCTCTCGATTCTGGAGCACGTTTGATATATAATAAAAAGAAAATTTTCTTTTCCTACGTAAATACAGGATATATTTCATCTTGTGGGATCCAAAACGATATATTGAAACTCGTGGCTTCACCACTCGATAAAATATCACCTTTTTGCCACACGATGAATATATCCGGTATTAATGTAGGAAAAGAAAATATCCTATATGTATTTCTTCTTGGCAGCAATATGTGTATGAACATAATGCGTAAATGTAGCAAATGACAATACAAATTTCGAAAATTCACAGAAATGACACTAAGGATAAAACTGAGACAATTTGACAAATATTTTCCATACGTTGTGAGAGATAACTGATACAATTCAATTTATTTATTACAAAGGATGGTGAAAATGCGAATATTTATTTACTTTCAACACCACGGTAACTTGGATAAGGAAATCTCACTAAAACACTTCTGTGTCAACTAAAGTGTTTGTCTCGCGTTTGTATGTGTTTCAATAGACTGAGAAAACCAACGAATATAGAATAACGTATTCATATTACCAGAAAATGCTTAAAGTTCAAACAAGCATGACACTGAATTAACTGATTTTTCAAGGTTGCATTCGTATTTTTGTTTATTAATAGTATATTTCAAGCGCATTCAAATATATTGTGCTCTTCTTAAGTAGAACTCATTTTGATACAGGACGATAAGGGTGACACCAATTTCGTACTAGTTGCTCGACAGTTTTCCTAAGTAAACGGAAGCATAATAACAGCTCCTTCCTCATGATATAACTTTGATCAATCGAATAGTTCCTGTACAACAAGCAGACCTCAACAACTGGTAAAACTCGCAGGAACTTCCTACTGCCACGACAAAGAAATTTAGGAGTGAGCGATATCGATTTCCTATTGGCTGCCTAACAGTTTAAGCCAAATCGTCCCACATAATAAACTGCTGGCGAGCCTCGTACATCGCATCTCTCGTACAACTACAACTCACCTCAACACGGCGACCACTCCGGTGGCCTAGTGGTTAGAGCGTCCACCTTGGATGCGGGAGGTTGCGGGTTCGAACTCCGACCGAGTCATACCAAAAACTTCTAAAAGTGGTGCTAACAGCTGCCTCGCTAGGTGCTCAGCATTAAGAGGTTAGTGTTAGGACTGGTCGCATGGTGTCAAGATAATGTGACTGGGTGGGACATAATGCTACATGTCTGCGGCATGATGCCCCAGCGCTAGACATCACTATAAACTGCCACACTGCAGATATTGTAGCGATATGACTGGCAATGTTTTAAGCTACGTCAAAAATCCAAACACTCACACACACACACACACCTCAACACGGCGACAAAGAAACCTGATACGTGCACTATAAGCAGTGTTCAATATTTGCTGCAGGATATGTTAGGTTACACTGCATAATCACATCTATTACCTTTTGCTATAACGGTAGCTAAGCAGCTTCTTCAGGCTTGGTCGCTGCTCTATAGGAGTAGTATGATAATGGCGATCGTGTACATTTTTACTGATTGAGGTTACATCCTTCTACCCCTCCCTCCATGACTTTGTTCTTATATCGCGTGCATGCGAACCCGCGAACGGTACTAACAGGCGTACCTGCAAGAGGAAAGGCATGGGTTGTATAAGTCTTCAGCCTAAATCAGTAACCGAGAAAATCGCTATGTCATACTCCGATTGTCAATCACTCGTTTGCGAAATCATGCAAGTGATAATTATGAAACCAACCACAAGTGCACTGGCAAGCATACAAATATTTACTCTATTTTCATGGCCTGTAAAGCAGAGTCGTTAATGATCCGGTTCTGTATCTGTGCTCGGAGTCGTCGTTGGCTTATCATTTCCACCATCACGGTGTCGAAATCAGCTATGACAATCGTTTTATCTTCAATAGCCATATAGTACAGCTTGCTGATTGTGTTGAGACTCCTTTGTGCGGCCGCGAAAAATACTAATAGACATGTTTAAGCGAATGCATCCGTGACAAGATTATTTTACTAGCGCCGCCAGTCACACTTGTTACTATTGAAATGGCTACAACAACAATTCCTATTGGCGTGCCAATAATAGTTAGCATAGTCTTGATTCCCGCCACAGACAGACCAGGCTTCGCATCATTTCCGCAAAAACTCTACAACCATTCACATGCGTTTTTATTTCGCGAGTAACGCAGTTCTCTTGATGATTTCATCTCGTAGCTGTTGTTCCGCTTCGATTACTTTTTCACGTAGGTAACTCTAAGAGTCTATCATGGTTCATCTGTTAAAATGTGATCACGAAATATAGTTGCTCGACAGGCTGGCAGGTGCAACACGCACACACAGTTCTAACCAAATAACATTTTTACTTGTATAACTGTCGTGTAATCGTAAAAAATATATACGTGATGATTATTGTTATGTACATCTATGTTGTGTGCTGAACTTTTATTCATGATCGTTGGTTGTAGCTAAGGGTCATTTGTAATTAAAATGTTAGATAGCTAACGTTTGTCCACGGTAATGGGTTGTACTTTAAGATACTGGTAATTTTTAAACGTGTTTACATGGCCATTTGACCTTAGAATGTTCTGTAAATGAATTTATGACCAACATCCTGGTCCTCTTATCGTGTCTTAGGTTTGTATATAATGTAAAGGTAAACAAAAATTATTCATTCCTATTTTAAAATCAGTTTGTGGAATTATTTACTATAGCAGGACTCTCTGGTCTTAACATAAATAATAGAGAAGAGCGAAAACAAAAAAGTTTTATAAAATTCAATGAATAATTTATTTCCCTAGAATACAAAGTGAAAATTTAAAAAATAACATTTCAGTATTGCGAAAGAAATCCCAAATGATCCTAGAATTTCTAACAAAAGTTATAATGAATAAAGTTCCAAGTAAACTGTCGTGGTATTCCAAATAAATTCCAACGCTGAAGGTGCTCATGTGCTGTAATGGCTGGTAGTTTCTAATGTACTAATGTACCCGCGGCCTGAATTGTAATGATATACCAACGGTCTTTTGTTGGATAACAGTAATATAATTCAAGATTTCCTTGTTTGAATTCATTGTAATTCCCAGTTAATGTCTCTTTCCAAGAATATTATAGATCACATTGTATTTCCAGAGAGTAATAAATAATTTCACCCAAATTAAAATATGAATACAACAATATAAATGATTTCGGCCCAGATGTTTTTGCAGGAATGAATAATTTCTAGATAAACAAGATTGTATAAACAAAATACTAAGACAAGAAAGAAGAGTCAGGGTGTAAGACAAACGTTCATTTCCAAAACAATCCAAGTTATAATTAGGTAAGGTCTGGTACTAAAAATCAATATACAGAATGTGGTAAACATCAAGTAGATCCTGCACTTCACGGGGAATTTACAATATTCTGGACTCAGATTGAGATAAACATGCTGTTTACAAAAGCAAAATCAATGATTCTGGTCAGGTAGAAAATGAACTTGATTTTGGGCAAGGTCAGCAATAAAATACAATTTTACATAACCCGTAGCATATAATGCATTAAAAAACTAACAAATAATACAAACTGTTATAGCTGTTATGATCAGATATTATTCAAGAGGAATTGTTTAAAATATTCATTGGAATTACTAAAGTACTCTTGACATTTGGACTAAAATACTATTTTGAAATTATTATGAATTCATTCAAAGACATTCTGAATTGTATTGTAACTCATCAAGACTGTTGGTACGTCCAAACATTCAAGATTGGAATTTCTTCGGAAAACTCTATACTTTTGGACTTGTGACAGAACTTTTATGTTTATTTGGGATTTAAATCACAATAATCTAAGTTTCCGTTAAATTTTCACTTTGTCTTTTACGGAAATACAATGTTGAAATTTACAAAATGTTATAGTTTCGCTTTCTTTCTGTTACCTAGTTTAAGACCATAGAGTCGTAACAATATTTAACTCTCCGGTGTTTGTGCGTTTTGGACACCACGTTCCCAAAGAAACATATTGATTGCGCCCTTGGTTGGTGTCTGAAACGATTGAACTCGTTTTCACCCAAGAACTGTTCACGAATACGTGCGTTCTTGTTAAACAATGATTGTGATCTTTCTTGTCTTGGTTGAGTTAATGTTGGTTTAATATAATCAGCTGTGAATGCAACTTGGGTGAATTTGAAGGTCAATATTTCTTCATCGTTTTAGAAAAAAATCCCTGAGTGTTTTCATGCCTGTTTGTGCAGTCAACGATTGAGCATTTTCTTAAGCTAACACAATGATACCATGCTCTCTTTAAGTTGGAATTAGTACATCAGGTTTGTCCCATCTGTTGATGTCTATTTGACCCGTGGTAATAGCACATTTCAGTGCATATGCGGTTGTTTTAATGGCATACGTATAAAGCAGATATGCATCTACATGTAGTACAGAATCATTATCGATGTTGGCATCATTGGTCACCCGAAGCACAACTCCTTCGGCAATTTCTGCAACCTCATCACCTGGTCAGACTCAATCACTTATGTAAGAACCAGTCCAATCTTAAACACAAACACCAATAAAGGTTAATAACGCTTCATTCTATACAATTGTCAAATGTATCTCTATTCATGCATCCTGATTGAGCTTTCACGAGCCTGTAACAGATAATGTTTTTGATGACGTATCACTTGGATCTGACCTAAATAAATAATCCACAGAATTTAATACTTTTAGCTTCAGCATTAGAATTTTCTGATGATTATCTTTATTGGCGTGAATGCTCCCACCTACACGTGCATGATAGCACATGTCGAATACGCACTAAAACAACCTGAGGTGTTCCACTGAAAAGTAACAAATCGGGTAAAACATACGAAAGTTGTGCTGTGAAATGGTCATACCTGTGTCAACGTTTTAATGTAGGTCCAGGTACGCCCATTAGGTTGTGGTATACAAGTGAGACTTGATTGTCGTCCAAACTAAGCATTCTTTCTTCGGAGATGACCGTTTAACCGCAAAGAACCAAACCATCAGACATTCCTAGTTTGTCAAATATCCTAACACTTTGCTCGATCCATCTTTTTAATGCATGTTTAGGTGGGCCGAGGCTTTGTTGGGTACTGATTTACCACTTAAATTATCCCTGGATATCGCTTCTTAGGTGGGCGTCTGTGGTGTGCGCAAAACATTGCATTGTTTTGTGTGCCCTTAGGGGTTAACATGACTGTATTTGACCCGAAAATAACCTTGCGAACATCTCAGCAGTATCAGAATATGTGTATGAGGGGAATCACACACGAAAACCTCTAATGAGCCTCCCTCAAGTTGCTGACGATGCTGTCAAACAATTTCAAGGTTACATTTCGGGTGAGTGTTAATGATTATGTTTTCTACATCTGCGTTACTGGTGCCTGCATGAATTTGTGGTCTCGTAGTTGTTGTATATGCTTTGTGATCTGCATGATTGGATTCAAAATGATCGCCATCGCTTAACAACTTGATGCATCTACTCCAGATTTTTATGCCGTTTTTCATGATATATGTCTTTGTTATCAGTATTTGGCTACATTAGTGATTTCATGATGCCTGGTGAAATGTGTATCTTCATTTACTCGGAATAGAGAAATATTAGACATTTCATCAGGCGTCTTGCCCCACTGCTACAACCGCCTTCTGTTTTGAACATAACGTCATCACGTTATGCTCGCCAGTCGACCCGTTTATGTTAAGATCGACCCTCACTAATTACATTAAATAACCACTCCTTGACACTCATTTCTACTATGTGATTTAGAATTAGTGACCTGGGACTACATTCATCTTATACGTACACGGCAGCGAAGAAAAGGAACGTTATTTCAAAGCTGGATAGGAAGAAAAAAAAATCCAGTTATCTACATTTTTTCTTTCCTTCACAGAAATTTTAAAACTCGACCATTAGTTTGGATAACTGAATTCAAATTCCTCGTAAATTGTTAACCTTAAAGTGTAAGCAGCAGCTGCGCATTGCATAATTCAACTCCCAGTCTGTAAGACCACTGGAAAAACGCATATAAATTATTAACTTTATTAGCGGTCGGGATATGGACATCTTTTTTTCTAACCGAAACACGGATAAAAAGATTTTAGGCGATGAGCAAAGTGAGCGGATCTAACACCCTCCGGTTATTCCATCAAGTCGATCCCACGCCATTCCTGCGGAGTTGGCATTGCTTGTCTTCTCAAAGGACTCCATAATCCAACGTCTTAACCACACAACCTCGACCACTCATCGTTTGAATGGGTCCAAACTGCACTCAAAGTGGAACAAAGATCAGTTCATTTTTTTCCGTTTCTACCGCCCTCCTCTTACTCGAAAAAACAAAAACAAAAACAGACTGACTGAATTTCTCTTTTTTGGAGCAGTTTTCTAAGCTCTTGGAGTATGACAAATCGATAGGTGGCAACCTAATTATGCTTGGAGATTTCATCTTGGACTTTGACTGTCCTGAAAGATTATACACATAAAAACTCGCAGATTATATTCTCATTTTCAGTCTCAGACAGACAGGTAGCTAACGCACCCATAAACATGATCGCATTTTAGACTGGATTCTTTATTTACCTGATGATAATATTCTATAATCTTCAACGGTATCCCACAAACTTGCATCAGATCAACTCTGCGTCATATGCCATATCAACGTATCAGTATCTAACCCACCATTTCTGTTTACTACTAAGAGAAACCTCCGTATGACAAATAAAACTCAATGCATACCTCCTACAGCAGTACAACTTGATAAGCGTTAGCGTTAATACTTGACAAAGATGCCACAGCACAGAAATGCAGAGTATCAATTCAAAGTTGGCTGTGAGGATTGGGTTTTCCACCAACCTCGCTATTAAAAAGCAGATCTGTGAAGCTGCTAAGAAAATGTCACAAATATAGTTCATGCAGCAAATCAGCCTACTAGAATACTAAGATCACCAAATGCAAAGAGCTTATCGGGATTACGAGAAAACTAATGTCAAGGAATAAATATACACCACTTCCAAAGACAATCACTCCGGTCAACCTTTCGGACCTGTTTGCAGATTGTTTTTCGTTATGCTTGACAAAGTACAATCAATTAGAGATAAGTGTTAGGAGTCTATGCTCTTAAAATAAGCAACAGAAAAGAGTGAAAGACAAACAGCTTTAATAAAATTTAACAAATAATTTATTTGCCTAGAATACAAAGTGAAAATGAGAAAAGAGAACTTACGGTATTACAAATTAAATCTCAGAATAATCCAGGAATTACAGTCACAAAGCACTAGTAATTTAAAGTCCTGAATAAAATTCAGTTAAAGTCCCGAAGAAATCCAAACACTGAAGTCGATGACGTGTCTGTGGTAGCTATTAAAGTGTTGATGTGTCAATAGTCTTTTGTTGAATCATAGTAAGATAATTCCAGGTTTGAATATACTATAAATTCCAGCGAATGCCTCTCTCCAAGAATTTTATCAGAGCACTTTAGTATTTCCAGAGAAAATAATCACATGTATTCAACAATTATAAGAAAAAGATTCTTCCCAACTGGACACAACATTATACAACTTAAAAGTGCTAGATTTAAAGCACGAATGACCAAGTCCTCACAATTACAAGATTATATAATTTTCTCCTCGACCTCGAGTCACAGTTAGTATATTCTATTAAAAAAACCAAACATTACCTAATGAAAAATAACCTTCTAGAATGATCCCGATATTTACAAAATCAAAACTATAACCTGGATTACACACAGAAAATTCTAAAACTTAGACAAACATCATCTCATAAAAAAGAACAATTTACGCAATAAAACTTTCTTTTTATTATAATCCATGTGGATTTTTTTTTACATAACATAAAATCTATGAATGATACAAAGTATACATGAAACAATATATTTCTATACGTGTGAAAGTCCATCTGCTATTAAATTGTCTTCTTGAATCAATACTGCTCCAACCTCAACATCACTTGCATCAACAGACAGATTAAATGATTGACTGAAAATTTGAGCTGTAAGAACTGGTGCACTTTCAAGCATTGCCTTTAACTTTTCAAATGCCTCCTGAAATTTTTCAGACCAATGA
This sequence comes from Megalonaias nervosa, assembly GCA_016617855.1. Taxonomy (NCBI): domain Eukaryota; kingdom Metazoa; phylum Mollusca; class Bivalvia; order Unionida; family Unionidae; genus Megalonaias; species Megalonaias nervosa. The sequence continues at coordinate 26,067 of JAECUM010036521.1, read as the reverse complement.
AATTTGGTTTTCTTGCTCAATAAATTTGTCAGGGGTTCAGCATTTATGGAAAAATTGGAACAAAATTTACGATGTTATCCAGCCATGCCCTAAAATCTCATCAGTTGCTTTTTACTGATAGGTACAGGAAATTCAGAGATAGCCTTGACCTTAGCATCTATAGGTTTAACTTGTCAATGACCCGCGATATGTCCTAGAAATGCTATACAATCACGGTGAAACGACTCTTTTAGATAAATTAATTGTCAAATTTGCATCAGTGAGTCTGTCAAAGAATTTCCAAATTGCTGCTAAATGATCGTTCCAGGTGTCGTTGTAGATGATGACATCATCGATGTAAGCATCACAATTATCCAGACCAGATGTAATCATGTTCATTAAATGTTGAAAAGTACTAGGCGAACCTTTCATCCCAAACGGCATCACTTTATATTGATAAAGTCCATCTGGAGTCACGAATGCCGAAATTTCCTTTGACCTTTCCGTCAGTGGAATTTGCCAAAATCCTTTGAGAAGGTCAAATTTGGTGACATACTTTTTATTTCCAATTTTGTCAATGCAGTCATCGATTCTTAGTAATAGAAATGAATCTGTTTCAGTCACATTGTTCATCTTTGTATAATCAGTGCACATGCGGAAAGTATTATATGGTTTCGGAAAAAGTATACATGGTGAACTCCAATCACTTTTACTCGGCTCAGTGAAATAATTCTCCAGCAAATACTGAATTTCTTTTTTCAAACATTCCCTTTTGAGAGGGTTCATTCTGTAAGGGTGTTGTTTCACAGGTCTAGAACCCACAACCATAAAGTCAATGTAGATGTTATTTGTTCTTGTATGAATATCTGGAAATAAGTGTTCATATTCAAGTAGTAACTGTTTTAGTTCATCCTTTTCTTGTTGCTGCAAATTTGGAAGTTTCTGGTCCAGATTATTCATAATTTCTAAATTCCGAAGATTTGTTACTCCAAAGTCAATAGAGTTCGATTGCATTCCATCGCTTAAATCTTCACTCTGTGGGACAGGTAAAACTAAATTAATTGCATGATTAACCTGGCTATCTCTCTCAATATACTGGTACTACTTTAATTTATTTACGTCCCAGGAGTACTATTTTTGTAATTTAACTAATTCATTCTCTTCGTAACTTTGTAAGGGCCATAATAACTAATCTGAAGTCAGAACCTTATCACCAGACTGAACAATTCTCTCCGTTGTAGCTCTGTCGTAAGTTAATTTCACTTTGGCTTGAATTACTGGATGCCTAATTCAAGCACATCTGGCTGGAAAATTCCAGACATAAACTTTGACTCATCATCAGAGTGGATATATTTGGGAAAACCAAATTCAGTAAAAAGAACTTTATCAAAGCTTTTTCTATTGTTTTAGTTTTAATATTCCTCAAAGGAATTGACTCTGGGAATCTTCTTGACACACACATTATAGTAAACATGTATTAGTTACCTGACTTGGTCTTAGGTAAGAGATCGACACAATCTACCATTATTCTGCTAAATCGTTCGTCAATGCAGGAATAGGTTGCAGATCAGCCTTGTTATCTTCTGATTCGGTTTTCCTACCATTTGATAAGTGTGACAAGATCTGCAGTATTTACAAACATCACTTTTAATTTTGGCCAATAGAAATGATTCAAGATCTTGTGTTAAGTCTTATTAATCCTTAAATGACAAAGGAGTTTCATGGGCCAGACTAAGAATTTCCTGTCTGTACGATTTTGGAACTACAATTTGAAAGTTCACTGACCACTCGTCACCAGCAGGTACCTCAGATGGTCTCCATTTTCTCATAAGAATCCCATTTTTAATGAAAAACAAACTGGTAGTTCTATGGATTCATTTTTACTAATGACACTTTGAAACAAACATGAGATCTCAGGATCTTTATCCTGTTAGACGACAAGTGATTGTTGTTTGTCATCCTGATTAGAATAAAGAGAATGAGTAGTTAAAAGAGGATCAATGTGATCAATATCCTTTGATTGATCCGAACGAGGAGTAAATGTGACCTCAAGAAAAGCATAACCATTACATGTGTGAGCTAAAGGAATACTTTCCTGATCAATATCCTTCTCAAGAGTTTTCTTTGCTATAGCTCTAGTAACTGCACAAGCTGGGCGTAAATTAGTCATTTCAATAGGATCAACGTTCTGATCCAAACAAATCTTGTCAGTTACAAGTAGATTAACCACAACCTTAGCCCAAGCTAGGTCATTGCCTAGTAATAAATAAATGCCCTCGATGGGTAAAGAAAACACTGTTCCTACTGTCCCGGGTCCTCAGACTACGTCTGATGATAAGTTTACGCAATGGAGAGAAAACATTAACAAAGCCGCACTATACTCCTTGAAAAAGAACACTCTCATTAGAAGAAAAAGGCAAAGTACCTGATAATAAAAGACTCTTAGAAGCTCCTGTGTCCCTTACAGTTTTACTAGGGATAGAATTGGCCGAATCACCCATGAGTGACATAGAACCCTTCGACATGAATGGTTCATAATTCTCCATAATAAAGTCAGACTGGGGTTTATTAGACCGAATACATGTATTATTTTCAATACATGACCATGACCTTGGCCTCTTAGAAATAAGAGCATTTGGAATAGGTCTGTCTTGATTCTGTTGCTTATTTTTCAGTTTGTAGCAATCAGAAATAATGTGTCCTTTCTTCTTGCAATAGGTACACGTAGGAAGAGATAAGAACTTCTGATAAGTCTTATCAGAAACTTGATTTTTAAAAGTTGTGCCATATTGAGATTTAGAAGGGCTCTTATTAGGCTGAAATACTTTTTACCAGACGGCTGCTGAGTGGAAGACTTTATGACAAAAAACTTTATGAGCTAAGTAATACTCGTCAACAGTACGAGCAGCATTTTCAAAAGTTTCGACCTTATGCTCATCAACATAATTCTTTACGTCACTATGAACACAATTCGTGAACTCTTCAACTAGTAAGAGTTGTCTGAGATTTTCGTAATCTTGATCAACTTTCACCTAATTGCTCTTTTTCTCTTGCAAATTCGACATGAGTTTGTCCAGCTTCTTTTTCATAGTTCCTGAACGTTCGCCGATAAGTCTCAGGGACTAACTCGTAACCGTTTAAGATGCATTCTTTAACCATATCATACTCAGCACTTTGCTCTACTGATTGGGAAGCATAGAAGTCTATAGGCTTTGCCTGAAAGTGCTCTTTGTAATAATAGATTCCTATGCTCTCTTGGCCATTTCAAATTTTCAACAATTTTTTCACACTGAAGAAAATATTTATCTACTTCTTTTCTCTAAAAGGGGGTGCTAACCTAATAGTCTTGGTAACATTAAAACTTGAATTTTTATGTAAAGTTGGTGTGTGTTTTTCACTTGCCATCTCTTTTTTAAAATCTAAATTCATATTCCCTTTCTTCTTTTTCTCTTTTCGTTAGCTTTGCATTTGTTTCTCTCTTTCCTGTCTCTCCACTAGCATTTGTTTTTCTTCTTTCTGTAACTGCATTTGTCTCTCTTCTCTTTCTCCAATTACATTTGAATTTGTTTCTCTCTTTCCTCTTTCTCCAACAGCATTTGCTTCTCTTCTTTCTGTAACTGCATTTGTCTCTCTCACTCATCTTTCTCCAATTGCATTTTCCTCCCTATTTCATCTTTATCTAATTGCATTTGCATTTGTTTTTCCTCTTTCTCCAATGCATTTCTTTCTCTTTCTGAAGCTCTAGCTTTCTTAACTCTAATTCCATCTTGTATTTACTGTTGGTTCTTTTGCTTTTATGTTAGAGTCTGATACAGACTTACTAATCAAATCCAAAGCTCTTTTATCCAAAACACTCTTTTCGACCAAATGTTGGACCACAATATTTTTTATTTCTTCCTTTGTTAAAGAAGCGTTTGCCTCAGAAAGATAAAATTTTCTGGCAAGCTGAAGCAGTTCATCTCTTTTTCAAGGAGTCTAACTGTTCCTGGGTAGGATTTGAAATAAAGATCTCCACTTTAGACGACATTGTAAAAAGCTTGTTGATTTCAATATAGATTTCTAAAATTTGAAATATTACCTGGGACTTAGAAAATTCCAAAACAAGGTGAATCAAAATGTCAAAATCAAAGTTTTCTGAAATATTTTAGCGAAATTCGTATCCCTGACGGGCGTCCAATTTTCTGTTACGAGTCTATGCTCCTCAAATAAGTATTAGAAAAGAGTGAGAGGCAACAAGCTTTGTAAAATTTAACAAATAATTTATTTCCTTAAAATACAAAGTGAAGATGAGAAAAAAGAAGTTACGGTATTGGGAATTAAGTCACAAAATAATCCAAGAATTAGAGACACAAGTCCTAGTAATTTAAAGTCCTGAATAAAACTCAGTACAAGTCCTGAAGAAATCCAAAAAGTCGATGACGTCCGTTATAGCTTATAGAGTGTTGATGTGTCAACAGTCTTTTGTTGAATCATAGTAATAGAATTCCAGGTTTGAATTCAGTATAAATTCCGGTGAATGTCTCTATTAAAATAAGAAAAGATTCATCGCAACTGGACACAACATAATACAACTTGAAAGTGCTAGATGTTAAAGCACGGATGACCAAGTCCTGATAATTACAAGATTTTATAGTTCTCTACTTGACCTCGGGTCACAATTAGCATTTTGTAAAAAAAAAAAATAGCATTACCTAATCGAAAATAACCTTCTAGAATGATCCCGATGTTTACAAAATCAAAACTTTAACCTGGATTACACTCAGGAAATTCCAAAACATATAACCAAATAAACATATTTACTTCTTCTATTAATAATGATCCTGATATTAAGCCCATACACGGAAAGAATTATTTAGCTATGTATTAGTTGTTTACACAAAATGAAATAAAAAGTCAGTCAGGTGAAACAGAAATGAACTCAGTTTTTGACATGGTCATGTCCATCATACAATGTTACATTACAATAGGATGTAATGAAAGAAATACTTTTAAAACAAACAAATAATTAAATTAAATATACATAACATAAGCTTGGCAATAAAATTTCAGTTAATTCAAGGTGACCATACATATATGATACAGAATATCAACGGCATCCTTTAATAGTATCTGAACCGGATTTGGTACATACAAGTGTGATGCTAAGCGCCCCAAAGTTATATGAACTCAATCCAATTCGGATATCACTAGAGCTTGAATGTTTAGATTCAATATTGCCTTCACTAACCGCTGTTATCAATACTTCACTCTCATCCGGGGAATTCACATCATTTTTCTAACTGACATTGTAGAATCTCTGTTGAAGAAACTGACGCTTGACTATAACAATTTAAAGAACTACCGCCCTGTTTCTAACCTCTCATTCATGTTTAAAATCTTAGTAAAAGTAGTTCTGTCCCAGCGTGTTTCTCACGTGAATTCAAAAAGTATTTTTAGGAATGAACAGTCCTCATATTGCCCTCGCTTTAGTACTGAAACTACGTTTCTAATAGTAGTTAACGACCTTCTCTTTGCTTTGGATAGTGTAAATATTACAGTGCTCGCTCTCATTGACTTGTCTGCTGCAGTTGACACAATAGACCATGATATATTACTTCACCGTCTCAGCATATATTTGGTATTCACAATACAACCGTACTATGGTTCAATTCCCACTTAGCGAACACGACACAAATTGTGTCCGTAGATGGAAAACATTCCAGTCAAATTGATCTATGTTTCGGTGTTCCGCAAGGCTCTGTTCTCGGCCTATTTCTCTTCATTATATACACTCAGGTGTTCTGAAGTGTCATAGATGTACATCAGGTGTCTCACCAATTGTACGCTGACGACACTCAAATATACAAATCTAGCTGCCCAATTGAAGTTGAGGCTACCATCCAATGCGTAGAGAGGTGCATCTCCGATGTGAAGCCATGAATGACTTATAACAAGCTGCAGATTTATGATGATAGAAACGGAAGCCATCCTGATCACTACGCAAAGACTTACCAGTTAACATCCTTTAACTCAAACAATATGTGTCAACAATACCAATATTAAAAAAAAACAGTTGTCATGACCCTATGGTGATACACTAATTAATAGATGTAAGCAAAACCAATAAGTTTAGTAAAACTTAACAAATAATTTAATTATCATAGTAATAAAACGAAAATAACAGGAACTTAAATTAATATGAATTGAATAAAAATAATCCTAAAAGGTTGAATTCAAGTCCAAAAGAATCAAATGTTCCGAATGAATTTCAGATCCTCGAATGTAAGTATCACAATGGCATTGTCCAAAACTCCTTTGAATGATTCACGATAGTATCAGATTAATGTTTCAGTACAATGACCACTTTGTAATTCTAATGTATTATCATAACAAACGTCTCTTTGCCAATTATCTAAGCACAACATTAAACACATCTGCAGACTAATTTTAACTTCTGAAATAAGAATCCGAGATAGGAATGAATCCAAATATATGTGACAGATCTTACTATTCAATCGCAGATTTCAAATGTCTACTCACGTGACCTAACCCAGCCAATGGGAAATAACTTAACTCTTCTTAGAACCCACCTGACCTAACCCAGCCAATGGAATATGAATGAATTCTTCTGAGAACCCACCTGACACCACCAGGCACGGGAAATTACTCAAAATTTGTCAACAAGTTCAATATATAGGTTGCATTTAATTAGTGCACACTATTTATAGCTTAATATCTATAAAATAGAATCTATACCGACGGACAAAAAGTTAACTACGTACTATTTTTTTTATAGAAGACCACTACAAATTATAACCATAAACAAAACTTATACACAATATAGGTATAGTCATGTACCAAAATTTACAAAAAGTTATAGATATACATAACACAGTCAGTACGAACCTAGGTGTCACTCTGGACAGTACTCTCTCATTGCACCAACATTTTATGAACATATGTAATGGTGCATATTTGAAGCCAAGACTCATCAGCTCCATTCGGAATTTTATTTCGGTTGATGCCTCTAAAACACCTGTGTGTTCTTTAGCACTTTCAAGACTGGACTATTGTGATTTACTTCTATCTGGATCGTCTCAGTTTCTACTACAGAAACCTCAGAAAGTTCGAAATACACGTTCCTCTTCCGACACTCGTATTCTCATTGTTCCCACTGTTAAAACGAAGTCATATTTACAACGTTCATTTGAGTAGCAGGACCCAGCTATGTGGAATTGCCCATTGGTCTTCGACAAAAGGTCACTGTTTCCTCTTTCAAGAGTGCTCTTAAAAACATATTTTGACTAAAAGAACAAACTTAAAAGATTCAGTAATGTTTACTGCCTTAATTAATTTCACAATGTTTTTGTTTTGTAATTTCATTGTGTTCCTTTTTGTAATCTTGCCGTTTTATATGTTTTTTTAAGTGTTATTTAATATTTAGAGCTTCTAAAGATTAGACGCTGTACTAAGTCCACATTATTATTATTATTATTATTATTATTATTATTATTATTATTATTATTAGAGTCCATGCGAAACATAATAAACGGGCAGCAAACTTCACATAATCGCCGCTGTGACTGGTTAGTCCGATAAACATTGTGGCAATGTCAACGTTTTCGAGAATTGTTTCGATTTCCTTTCCATCAATGGAACTACGTGCACTACTAAATAACGTCATCATGCCATTGTTGACAAATCCAACTTGACATTAGCACGGGAATCGTTATTGTTGGCTTGTATCTGTATTCCCTCCATTTCCGAAAATGCATCACATGGGAGAAAAACCTAGACATGTCCTGCACTTACAATTCTAATGTTGGTTGATAAGGGACCTTAAAATGGGTTATTACATTATTAGTTCTGTCACATACCTTTCGCGAGACGACGGTATTCAACTTCCCAATGTCAAACTTACGATTGCTGTATCAACTATATGTTGTTCATGGCTTCACTGATGATTTTACTGACATTATCGCTATCGATGGAAGTTTAACCAGTTTTGATTTTGCTCGAATCACTAATCGTTGTAGTCGATCTCGAAACCTTTGAACCGCTTGTAAACCTAGATTTTTAAACCGTTCAGCATCAACATTTTGTTATGCTCACAACGACTAGCATTGCAGCTTATTTTGTGATTGGTGCATCGCGCGAAGACAATGCGCAAACATGTTGGTGTGCTTGCAAACAATCCACGAACTACATCACCAAGACCATTTCCGTAATATGTCACGTATAAATGGGTTTTCTCGAGTTGGCAACATGCACTGGTATCACACGTTCACGTACTACTGTCATTGTATCAAAATAACAGGTCGATCTTTAAAAATGTACAGTCATATTGTCAGGATCTCCCCGTGCAAGTCCAGCAGGTACCCTTTCTGGCAGACAAAGTCAAAACGAATATGTACCAACGGACTGTTATGACACGGAAGATACACGGACTACGCGGGAGCAATAAATATCAAATATAGCGAGTCTCAGTAAGGTGAAACCCAAATAATATATAAATCCTACGACGCTTGCGTTGTTGACTCTGAGGCTTCATAAGTGGGGCTAACTGTGTCACAGATCAGATTAACCTGAGTCGTGGTGGAGATACTGAAAATGTCTGGTGAGATAGTGTAACTTGTACCGACGGATCCTCCACACGTACTGCGTTGGTCTTCGGGAATCTTATTAATATCTTCAGGCCAACAATGAACAGTTCTGGAGGATGACTGTGTAATATCAACTGTGTACGTTGGAGATTCGATCAAGATGGCAGAGCTGATAATAAAGTAATTTTCACTTATGTAACATTGTATAAGTTTGCTCAACAACGAAATCCTCCATCAAATTTCTTCATTGAGAATGGCGAGATCGTGATCATCTCGGGGTTGTTTGCAACGACACGTTACATTGCAGCATTGTTTTTGCGAAGAATCTTCTCAGAATTCATCATCGGTGTACGAACTTCTTCGTTATATACATCATCGACATCTTCCATAAGTTCATGCATCTACGCGCGAAACGTCCCTGGGACTATGCGGTTGTTGGTGAACAACCGCTGACAAATCGACGCAGCCTTATTAATGACTTCTAATGAGTTTATGCCACATGTATTTCCAACCTATCCGCAAGGTCACGAGGGACATACAGTCCACCGAAACTACTTTCTTTCTTTTCTTTTGCTCTAACCACCTCTTTATTTCTTTGTATTCTCTTAGCCATTTGGGGTTCTTTTTCCTGTGTGCGAAATCGGTGTTGAGGTGCAGAGTTTTGTTCATGTGTGGATGCAGGTGCAGAAGATCTTTGTTAGGGTGATAGGTTGGTGCATAAATGTACGTTGTTCCGTTGTGGGCACAAGAGGCCTTTCTTATTCCTGTGAGTACAGGTTAGCTAAAAAATTGATTATCGAAACATTTAAAATGTTTCCGCGTGGGTTTGCGTGTATGTACAGGTTCCTGTTGGACTCCCGCTCTTGCTTGTTTTTCTTGGGGTTTGTATAATGGTCTTACTTCAAGTTTGTATATTGATTATTAATCAGGTTCGTATGATGGTCCGGGTTCAGGTTTATATGATGATCTGGGTTCAGGTTGGGTTTAGCGTAAACGTTCATACTAAAAATAGTATAGACATGTGGGGGCATAAGGGTCAAAACTGCTCTGCAAATGTGCACGAAATGGAACTATTTTCCATGTATAATATTTCGTCATAAATTGTTTCCATAATTCATCAGCTATGTGTTGGCGGTTCCCAGTTTCCGATCTACTACACTCTTTTTACTAAGCCTTCTTTGCAAGTCTTCATTGGCGCTTCGAGAATTTTGTTTCCATCACCACCGCGACTTTCTTCACCTCTTCCGCAGTTTAGCACGTGGGTTCAACCAGCGGTACAAACTCTTGTTCAAAACCCTCTGTGAGATAGTTTTCCGTGAAGTTAGTCTTCACTGTATCATATGTTTGACACTTTTTGAGTTGGCTATAACAATAAGAATTAGTCTATAGTGTTCGCGAGTAGCTTTACTGCGTTGCATCCCATACCTTGCTATGTTATCAATGGCAGACCTTCACATTATAGGACTCACGATACTAATTCAGTCCCATAGTAAACCTATGCAAACACGATGATATTAAAAACGCAAACCTATATTTATCAGTATAGATGAAACCTGGATGTCAGTTTCTGTTTAGAGAAAAGGATATGAGCCGCGGCATTTTCTGGATCCACATATGTTTGAAACATGTGTTTTCAATTCCGCACCAAAGAGTCAGGTGCTAATTTCAGGAATGAGTATTCCAAATTCAAGACTGTTAAAGGACTGAAATTCCACCAATAAAACAATGTCTCTATTTTTTTTTTCAGTTACAACTAGGATAAGCTCTCAAAAGATTCTTTTTCCTAAAAAACATAACTTACATTATTAACCAAACCTGGCCAGCATATACTCTATTTTACGTTCACCCATTTCCAGGCTGGTTCCCATTTTTCCATACAATTGTACCGTATGTCCTATATTTATCGTAATTGTTTAAAGCGGCTCGATATTTACGTGGTCCAACAGTCAAGTTAATAGTGAGGAAACTGCGACCAGTGTGGCTTCCGCAAAAATATTCAGAGACTCATCCAAAGAGTAATCAACAGCACACCAGGTCCAATGACCATACGCGTCAACACCACGAAATATTATCAACATGTTACAGTTGTGTCTGATCAATTTAGGCACGTGTGCATATCGTTGTATTACATATATTACGTCTGTGTTTTTGTGTGGAAATCTGGAAAATATTCTCGTGAGGTTGTCTTAGTGTTCAAGCATCACATCTTTGTACACGACAAGATTGTCCCCACTCGGATCAGTGTCATCAATTTATAAGAGCCGTTAAAATATTGTCAACAAGATAATAAAGTGCGCGGTCGTGTCGGACATGTTAATATACATCGCCACCAAGGCTATTGTAGAACTATATCAGCGTACACTTGTGGAACAGTTATTCGAACATCAGGTCTTGGATCGCAGGGCGATCACTCGATTGGAAAACATGACTTCCATCCATTACGACTCTATGGTTTTAAACTAAGGAATAGAAAATAGCGAACAACAAATTTTGTAAAATTCAACAAATAATTGATTTCCAATGAATACCAATTGACAATTTAAAAATAAGCTTTTTGTATTGTGAATTAAATCCTAAATAGTCCTAAAAGGTTCATCAAGTCCAATAGTATGGAAAATTAAAAAATGAGTCCAAGTGGTATTCCGAATCAATTCCGATTTTAAATATGCTGATGTGCCATTATCATAGAATATTGTTGATGTGCTAACAGTCTTGATGTATCACAGTTATATAAACCAAAATATTCTTCAATGAATTGAAAATAATCCCAAAAGAGTGATTTAGTCTGAAAGTCAGAGAACTTTGTAATTCCAATGAATAATTTAAATAAATAAATCTTCTCAAATATTAACTCAAATACAACTGAAATTGACTCCACTAAGAATGATGTTAAGATATGGAATGAAGAATTTCTGTTTTCTGCTTCCTTATATAAAAAATTTAAGTCTCAATGTGAGGATCAGAATGAGGGTCAAAAGTTCATTTCCATGACATTCTAAGTTGATAACAATTTATATACAGTTCCTCACCTGACCTGTTTCGCGCTAACCACTTTCTGAAAATACACTTAATGGAAATTTTCATCAAACAAAATTCGTTTCTGCAATCCTCCTGCGTCATAATCAAGGCCCTAGAACCCAAATCAAATAAACATGTTTACCCTACGTGACATCAGTCACGTAGGCCCAAACTCATACAATCAGTTATGGACAAAGGCCAATCACACAATACAAATAATATACAGAACATATAATCACAAACAAAAGCCAAAACATACAATCCAAATTAAATATACGTAACACTTCTCCTCACAAAGATAAAGAAACGTTTATTTAAGAAAGCTTTCTTTTCCATACTTGTAATTACATAGGAAGATGTCATATAAATTTCACAAGATATCCACGAAACTAATATTACGACTCTATGGTCTTAAAAACAAGTTATATAAACGTGTGAGAAGCAACAAGCTTTGTAAAATTTAATAACTAATTTGTTTCCCTAGAATACAAGGTGAAAATGTAAATTGGAACTTACGTTATTGTGAATTAAATCCCAAAAATCATAGAATTACAGACACAAGTCCTAATAATTACAGTTCTGAATAAACTTTAGTGGAAATCCAAATCAAATTCAGTTTTTGATGTGCCTATGGTGGCCAGTGTCGTGGTGATGTACCTGTGGTGGCCCGTGTCGTGGTGATATACCAACAGTTTTGTTTGATCACAATAATACAAGAATAAATCCTTACTCCAAAATTTCAGTATAAATTCAGATCTCTATTTCCATGAATGCTATTTTTGAAGAACATTTTGTATTTCCGGAGAAGAACCACTTGAATTAAATAATTTGAATAAATACATTCCAGCACGAATTAATTTCTGGACACAACAATAATTCGATTGATTCTGCTAAGATCTTAAAGCACGAATGAATAATTTTTCCAGGAAAAAATATGGTCCTCTACTTGATCTCAAGTCATAATTCTCATTTTCTAAAGAAACCTATTACTTAGTTGAAAATAATCTTCCAGAGTGATCCCAATGTTTACTAAAATAAATCTGTTATAATTAGAAGGTCTGTGACTAAAACTATAATATAGACTATGGGATATGTCAGGTAGGCCAGGTATATTTAAAGGGAAATGCCAATAATCTAGACCCAGATCCAAATAAATATGTTTGCTTTTATTAATAATGATCTTAAACCCATACCCACAGATAATAGTTCAGCTATGTATTAGTTGTTAACAGAATTAAAAAAATCAACAATTCAAAACAAGTTGAAAATGAACTTAAATTTGGACAAGGTCAAATCCAACATACCAAATTACGTTACAATAGCATATAATGAAATATTTTAAAAAAAAAAATAACCCTAACAAACAAATAATCCAAATTAAATATACATAACACTAAACAATGTAATCCAACTATACACGTGAAAGAGCATCTGCCTTTAGATTATCTCTTCCCTTGATGTTCCTTATGTCAATATTGTATTCCTGCAACCTTAAGAAGCTCTGAGATTTGTTTTTCATTTAGATAATGAAAGTAGAGGCGTTGTGATTATTGAATATAATAATCAGAGAAGGAGTTGAATTAATAAACACCTCAAGGTGTTACAAAACCAATATCAAAACCAAATGTTCCTTCTCCATTTTGGAATACGTAATCTGATGCCTGTTTATTTTGTTTAAAAATTAGAACACTTGATGATATACACCATTTTTGTCCTCATGAATTATTCTCCACTAACCCCTACTTGTGTCAACAGACAATTTAAATGATTGACTGAAATTTGGAACTAAAAAGTTCTGGTACATTCTTAAGTATGGGCCTTAATTTACCAAAAGCTTCGTGACATTTTTTCAGACCAATGAAACTTGGTTTACTCATTCAACAAATGGCCAGGGGTTCAGCAATTATGGTAAAATAGGAGCGAAATTTCCTATTATATCCAGCATACCCCAAAATCGAATCTTTGCTTTTTACTTTTTACTGACAGGCACTGGGAATTCAGACATAGTCTTAACTTTAATTTGTATACTTTTAACTTGACCGTGTTCTATTATATATCCTAAAAATATAACACAAGGAAAATCAATTTTGACTAAATTAATTGTCACATTTGCATAACTGAAGTGATCAAAGAATTTCCGAATGGCTTCCAAGTGTTCTTCCTAGATATCGTTGTAGATGATGACGTCATCGATTATCTAGACCGGATATAATCATTTTCATTACCAAATGGCATCACTTTATATTGATAAAGTCCATAAGGATTTAGAAAAACCGAAATTTCCTTTGCTCTTTCCTTGAGTAGAATTTGCCAGAATCCTTTTTAAAGGTCGATGCTGGTGACACATTTTGCATTTCCAATTTGTCAATGCATTCATCGATTCATGATACTGGAAATTAATCTGTTATTTCGAAAATGTTCGACATTCCTGTTTGAGAGGATTCATCCTGTTAGGATGCTCTTTCACAGTTGTAGAATCTATAATTTCAACGTAATGGTAGATTTTATTTGTTCGTGTTGGAAACGCTGAAGCAAATGAGTATATTCCCATAATAGCTTTTATTAATCCATTCTTTTCTTCCGGATGCAGACTAAAAGTTTCATGTCCAGATTTGTGTAATATTTCTGAATTTCGAAGACTAATTACACACAATTCACTACAGTCCAATTGCATAACATCATTTAAATTCTCACTGTGTAGAACAGGTACAACTATATTGACTGATCGATTAACAGGGCTATCTCTATCAACATAATCCTTTTCATGTTTATATAACAAAGTTGTTTATGTTCTCGCCTTTCAGGAGTGTTTATGATATAATTTATGTCACTTCCAGTAGTATGTTTAAAGGGGTTTATGAGCAGATTTCCATATGTTTCCATGAATCCAAGGTCGTTTTCGACGTTTTAAAACTTCCACGTCAAAATTTAGTAGTCTCACCAGGTAAATGACATTAATAAAACTAAATAAGATGAGATTACCATAATGACACGCTCCAACAATGACATTTTTTAATCACGTCTAAAATTAGTTCTATTGTGTGCTGCATAAAAATCGAGCAAGAAGCCCCTTTAAACATACTACTTATTACAACATTAACGCGTCTCTTTACTCCAATCATCAATGATCTCCGAAAATTGTTTCAAAGTATCTTTTTACCAAGAAGTGTTTGCTAATGTCCCAATGCGAATGTGTTTATCCCATCAACACAGTATCGTTTATCATCAAAATTAGGTAATCCTTGTTTGTTGACTTTATCTGTTTTTAGTTGGTGGCAGTATGATCTTATAGTGGTTATTTCTGCGGTGTGATCTTGTTCCACGTTAAATAATACCGAACAAAAATTATCATGAACAAAATTATTTTTTTCAACTGGTTTTTTAACCACTTTTGCTTTTTTCATCTTTGTCTTAGGATTAGCACATAATAACGAATACATCTTGCTGCGATGGCCAACATATTCAGTAACAATATCAAAACAGAATTCATCTTTTATCATACCGAGAACATTTTTATTTGTTGGGTCATGGAAACCTGTCTTTGGAGAAACATCAGAAAGATCAAACAATGATCTGTTATCATAGATATCTTAGTAGACGTCTTTGTTAATACAATCAGCGCCATCAATCTCATAAACGAGTGAATCAGTGTCCGTGAACAACAATTTCGCATTCGGCCATTTTGATTTCACAAAACCGTAATGAAATTCGTACACGAGCCATTTTGAAATTTCTAATACAGATGCACCAATATAAACAGGTTTATCAAGTACTAAATTTGTCTTATGCTTTTTAATCATAACGAGATTTTCATTGATACGTATCATTCCAGCAAATTTTTCTGATACAGCTAACTTGCTGCAGCGTTTAGCACTATTAACGATCTCGATATCAACTCGGTTACGAATATTTTCCACAGTTTTACCGTAAACAGAATTATTCATCAGTTTGAAAAAGTCTTTTTCAAAATCTGTTTTTGCTGCTGTTCGCATATCAGTGTTGAATTTTATATAATCGGCCATCCATCGTGATTGTTTTAGTTTCAGTGCACGATGAACTTTAACAAGAACAAGTCCAGCATCCAACGCTTGTTTGAGAATTCTGTAATGACAAACATAATTGGGTTTATTTAACAAATTTGGAACTAATGTTTTAGCCGAACACGGCTTTCCTCGTCGGCGCGATAACTGTTCTTCCGACAACAGAGGATCTGGTATAATCATTGATTCGGCCAAAAACGAATAATCGTGGTGGTAATCATGTAACGATTCGGGATAATCAACATCAACTTCAACGAAATAAGTAAAATCGGAATCAGAAAGATCCACGGTAACATTTTTTTGTTTCCGTGAGAAATTTTTCTGGAGTTTCCCAACCGATGCAACCATACGGCATTCGTTCTGACATCGCCCACTTATACAGGTTATTTTTATCGAGATACAAGATAAATTTTGATGGCTTACCAGGATCATAATCGGACATATATTTGTTGTTAGCTCGAGCATATGTTTTGTTACAACGCTGATTCCGCCACGAATTCCTTTTTCAATAAAATTATACATATCAGGGTCTGTTATTAATTCTACTTTCGCGTTGGTAAGTTTGTATAATGCATCCCACGATAAACAAGGAGACGAGAAATATCAACAAGGATCCAACTTGTAGTTGTTAATACTCTTTCGGCGGAAACTTTGAAATATATCATCGAGCAGCAAAACATCTTGTATCAAATACAAATCTAGACAATCACCAAACGTCACACAATTAAAATCTTGCCAAACTCGATGTGCATGCTTGCATTCATCATTGGTGATATTTTCCAACGTCAACGACGAATAAAACTTATCCTGGTCTGGCAGCGATATTTCATTGAGCCGTTCGAAGCTATTTAAATATTCGTATGTGAATATGCCTTTCTGCTTCATTAATTCTGCGTCCAACGACGAATTCATTAATTGAAGACTATCAATAAAACGAAGTGTTCCAACCGTCAACGACATGAATTTTTTCAGCGTTGTTTGGAATAACGTTTATTTTGTGATCCTTACACAGTTTAACAATATCAGGATGACCTAACGCCGATATGATAAAATGACCATCATAACTTTTAAAGTTGTGATCGATACACGGAATGAATAACAACGTGTGAAATTTTAGATTACAACGATTATGAGCAGCTCCCCGATATTCTCCAGTAAGATGACAATGATCATGAACTTTTTTTATTATCGTTGACGCTAGCCTCACTGAAATTTTCTCGAAGAATCAAAAATGGTTTTTTACAGATATGACAGCACGTAGCTGTTTCAAACTCCTTTTGTTCTTTCAACATTAATGGTTTCATAGGAACTGGATTTGAAAGACGCTGAAAGATTTTTAAAGCTTCCTTGAAAAGATTTTTTTATCAACCAAACAGCGGGTTCTTCATCGTCGTTGCTTGTTAGCCGGTATATTTTAACAGGCTCGGATAGCACAGGATTGACCACAAAAGTAACTTTATAAGCAACAGCGACTGATACATGTTTGTGTATGTGCATGGCTATTAGTGATCCAACAACATTCTTCAGGAATTAACTCTTGAATAGATTCAAAATCGTACATGATTGTGAACGGTATAACAAGCTTTTTTCTGTACTTGGTAAATTTCAAAATTTTATTTTCTTCTAACGGCATTGATGTACGCTGCTAGTAAATACAGTATCGGTTATGTTGCTGGAGAAGTTTTTCATTGCTGAAGCCCCATAGGCAACGATAACAGAAATATTTTTTCTCGATGTCTGCTAAATTGTTTAACAGCTAATCCGTTAAAAAAATTTTTATCCACGCGTAATGTTTTTGTACAACAGCAAGTTAATTGTTTTGCTGTTGGCACGCTTTGAGATTCGTCTTGGAAATAATTTATTTTGATCATCAACACCAAAGACATTAATTCCACCTGGTAACAAATCGGAATTATTTTTTTCCAAAATGTCTATCTGTGATATTGGTGTTGGAAAGATTATTCTGGTTAAATCAAGCTTTGATTCATGTTGCTTATAGTTAGAAACTCGATTTGGAATTTTGCTCACAGGAAACAATGCCGCTAAAATTTGCCATTTAATACACTTATTATCGTCTGAAACAACATTTACACTGCATTATGTGTTTTTGATTTTCTCTGGTAGTTTTACAAAACCATCAACACGTAGAGGGTTATATTTATGGATATGGATTAATACTTTTAAAATTTCTATAAAAACCCAGCCAGAGTCCGAAGACCTGTATTCGTCAACGAGCTTATCAAATTCTTGAAGTATTTTATCAGCGAGTAATCCAATATTATCATTTACGAAAACAATACGAGATTTTATGGCTAAAGTTGGTTTAGAAATTTTTTATCATTGACGGCGTGCTTGAACATCACTTGGAACTCTACAATAATTTTAATACTTGGATTGTTATACAAAATGGATCTGATAATATTTTCTAAATTGCTTTTAATGTTTTGAGGAACCCACAGAAAAGTTTTATTGAAGCCCTCGAGCGACGAATCAACCATAGTCATTTCTACCGTTTCTTGTCTGAGCGCGTCAACGTCATTTTGTAAACGATCAAATTCAACATTCGACTTTGGATACTTTACAAATTTTCCAGACAACGACTGATACTCGCTCATTAGATTTTTTACAAAATTGTCTCTGGAGAATTTATCTCTCTCAGTTATTGGTCTTTGTCTAGGTGGACTTTTTATTTTCTTGAAGTACTTGCATGAAGTGAGTTTTTTGTTTTTCCAACGTTGCTTTTTCAACATCATTTTTGAGACTATCTAGTCAGCATTTGACTTTGGATATTTTACAGTTTTCCATGTAAGGGTCTGATATTCGTTCATCAATCTTGTTACAATAATATGACGCGTGTGCTTCGTCTTTACAGCCATTATATTATTAATTTACCATTAATTAAGGATAATTTAAAATTAAGAGAAAATTAAACTTGAATTAAAAAGACAACTACAATTATATAATGCTGTTTCAAACCGGGATGAAGAAATGCAAGTGGCTGTTACAAGGAACCACAGTATTTTGCAATAAAAGTTGCTACAGAGAATGTTGCGGCCTTCATAATTTTCATTCAACAAAAAATAAAACAACAGGCCCAAAACCATGCCTGAGCTGTGGAAAATGCGTACGAGGTCAATATCAGATCTGTACAGACTGTGGTGGAAATAAATATCGTTCATTAATCGCTTATTATGAAAAAAGGTCTCCAAAATTAGGAGTGAAATAAATAGTTCCTTCAACAGTTGAGGAATTCTTACAAGAACAAAATGCTGTATGTTAAGTTAAATTAAATCTAAAAAAATAAATGATTGAAATAAAAACAGCATTTTTACCATTAGCAAATAAATTGATAAGATTTCAGTTTGTTGTTGACGATGATGGAGATGAGACGATAATATCTGCAGTTGATACTGCAACAAACAAAGAAGTAACACCATACAATGTTTTAATATTTCTCCAACCGATAATTTTTCAACCAAGATTTCTCCAACCAATATTTCCTCGATTAGTAAAATAAAGAAGAATCAACCAAAGAAATCACGTTCTGAACGAATACGAGAACAAGCACGGAAACATTTTTCTCAGAACGCAATTAAATCTAAATAAAATAAATAACAATGGTGTCCACGAACGATTTAGACGCGTTGAATTTACCTGAACGACACAACGCTGAAAACAGTGATAATTATTTTTTTCAACAAAATGATCCATGGGCCAAACGGTGAAAACATTTATATGCCTCCTCGTGGAACACAACTCATTTTCAAAGTTGTCGATAACAAAATTATCCCTTGTATTGGTGGAGCAAGCGATCTAACAATATTTTCGTTTATTAAGATTGCTGATGAATTTCAAAAAGAGTTCAAGCGCAGATTTGATCTATTAATTTTACCAACTGCCGCGATCGAAGAATTTCTCCATAGGCCACTTTTTCAAGAAGCAGATGCAAAGTTGATCGTTGATAGATTAATTAATTCTTGAAATATTTTTATTGGAGTTCTCTGAACTCTACAGAAATATTTTTTTTTTACCAAAATAGAAATAAAAATATTACAGAAATAGAACATTACAGAAATAAAACATTGCAGAAATAAAACTTTTGCAGGAGAAACTATCACAGAAATAAAAATATTGCAGAAAGAAACTACGGAGTTTTTCATACTCTACATAAATAAAACGCTACAGAAAGAGAATAATCAACAAAATTAAAATTGAAATAAAATAAATAGAATAAATAAATATGTTTCTCATAAACGATAATCCATCTCCACGCTGTAAGATTACTTTTAAGATAACAAATAACGGTGAAATAACAGAAAAAGTCACTAATACGTTTTATGTGGGTTTTTCACATAAATCACGTACTGTTTTACCTGTTTCAAGAGACGAACTAGCGCGAGAACGAGCACGGACAAAATTTATCAAAGGATAAACTAACGAATAACAATTACACCCACGAAAAATTTGTTCGCGCGAGATTTTTTTATCAAACAGAAAATAAATCTGTCATAAAGAGAATTATCACAGAAATAAAAATCTTCTAGAAAGAAACTACATAGGTTTTCAAACTATGCAGAAATAAAAATATTACATAAATAAAAATATTACAGAAATAAAAATGTTATAGAAAAGAATTATTACTGTTGCAGGAGAAACTATTACAGAAACAAAAATATTATAGAAAAGAATTATTACAGTAACAGGAGAAACTATTACAGAAATAAAAATGACACAGAAATAAAAAATATTAGAGAAATCAAACAGCAGAAATAAAAATATTACAGAAATAAAAATATTGCAGAAATAAAACTGTTGCAGGAGAAACTATCACAGAAAAAAAATATTACAGAAATAAAAATATTACAAAAATCAAATATTATAGAAAAGAATTATTACTGTTGCAGGAGAAACTATTACAGAAATAAAAATATTACAGAAATAAAAATATTATAGAAAAGAATTATTACTGTTGCAGGAGAAACTATTACAGAAATAAAAATATTACAGAAATAAAAATATTATAGAAAAGAATTATTACTGTTGCAGGAGAAACTATTACAGAAATAAAAATCAGAGTTCTCTGAACTCTAAAGAAATAAAACCGCAGAAAGAAAAATGTTTTAAACCATCACATTTTAAGTTACCAAATGAGCTGTCACCACGAGAGTTTTCTCTACACCACGAAGAAGCTTTCTCTCACGACGTTGCTCAGATTTATCCAGTTGTTGCTGCAGCTGATCTCGCTCTTCAGTCAAATATTTATTCTCGAGTTTTAGTCCATAAATAGTTGTTTCCGCAGCTTGATATTTGTTTGTGATCAAACCAAGTTCACGTTGCAGTTGTTGAATTGTTTGTGACAACGATGTTGTTGCTGCAGATTTATCTAGCGCAGACGAATCTTTATTTGGACGTTTCGCAGCTTTCAAATCATCACTTAATTTTTTAACAGTTGTTTGTAACTGATCATTGTTCGCGAGTGATTTTTTAAGATCAGATTTTATTTGACTGTTTTCGGTGTTTAGTTTTTCTATTTTTGAATTTAGTTTTTCTACGAGCTTTTCAGACCTTCTCGCGACGTTTATTCATGCAAGAATTCATCTAACTGCGATAACAGGTTTGTGTTTTGGCGTTTATAACTATCAAGCAAAAAAAGATTTTCAGAGTTTGTCAGTTTAAGATTTTCAACAAATGCTCTTTTTTCCTGTATCTTATTTTCTTCGTTTACTAGCGGGTCAACTTTTAATTTTTCTTTATTAACTTTTCCTCGAGCAACTCATATTTTATAGACTGGATTTTATTCTTTCCACTCATTTCATCCAACCTTACTTGTAGAAACGTACAATCATCACATTCATCAGTTTCTTTTTCTGTTTCTTCCTAGATACAGTACAATTTAGACGCGTCAATCTTGCATTTGCTGAGAATGTCTGCAACCCTCATTTTACCACGAAAGGCTTTTATTTCAGCGATTTCTTTTTCAGTGAGTTTTTGCATTTTTGATATTATTATTTTGTTCAGGAAATATCTTCAGAAGAGTGTAAATATGTGCGCTCTTTTATAAACGCCTAAGTATTTTCAGATACGTATATTCAAACAGTAATTTCTTTTACAGTTATTTGTAGGCGTTTATAAAAGAGCGCACAGAAAGTTTGAATTGGTCAAGAGAGAATTGAACTCTGTTATTATAAAGAGCAAAGCCCGAGACATCTATGCTTCCCTGTCAGTACAGCAAAGTGCTGACTATGATTTGGTTAAGAAAGGCATCTTAAAGAGTTTTCAGTTAGTCCCTGTGACTTATCGACCCACGTTCAGCGACTATCAAAAAGAAGCTGGACAAACTCATGTCGAATTTGCAAGAGAAAAAGAACACAGTTATTCGATAGGTGGAGCTTAGACAAGAATGTTGATCGAGATTATGAAAATCTCAGACAACTCATATTAGTTGAAGAGTTCACGAATTGCGTCCATAGTGACGTGAAAATTTATCTTCATGAGCATAAGGTCGAAACTTTAGAAAATGCTGCTGGTACCGCTGACGGGTATTATTTAGCTCATAAAGTTTATTTTGTCGTTTAGTCTTCCACTCAACAGTCGTCTGGCTAAAGAGTATTTCAGCCTAATACGAGCCCTTCCAACTCTCCAACTGGCACGACTTTAACAAATCAAGATTCTGAGAAGATTGATCAGAAGGCCTTATCTCTTCCTCCGTGTTGCTAGTGCAAGAGGACAGGACACGTCATATCTGATTGCTATAAATTGAAAAATAAGCAACAGAATCAAGACAGACCTATTCCATATGCTCTTATTTCAAAGAGGACAAGGTCACTGTTATGTATATACATACATTTGATGTGTCAAATAAACCCATTTCTGATTTAATTATGGAGAATTATGAACCATTCATGTCGAAGGGTTCTGTATCACTCATGGGTGATTCCGCCAATCCTATCCCTATTGAAACCAATATTTGTTGACCTCTACAAAATTCCCAGAATCAATTCCTTTGATTAATATTAAAACTAAAACAACAGTTAAAGCTTTGATAAAGTTTTTAGTACTCAATTTGGCCTTCCCAAATCTGTTCAATTTGATCATGAGTCAAATTTTATGTCTGGAATTTTCCACCAAGTTCTGTACGAATTAGGCATCCAACAATTCAAATCTTCTTCCTATCACCCTGAGAGCCAAGGGGCTTTAGAAAGGTTCCATCAAACGTTGAAAAATATGATTCAGTCATATTATTTTGACACAGGAAAAGATTGGTATGATGGCATTAATTTACCATTGTTTGCTGTTAGGGAATCAGTTCAAGAATCTTTAGGATTCAGCCCTTTTGAACTAGTTTTAGGACATACTGTGTGTGGACAATTGAAGTTGTTAAAAGAGATACTTCTTTCTAATGAAGACACAGAAATAAATCTTCTCGATTATGTTTCCAAATTTAAGTATAAGTTGCCAAAGGTTTGTGAGGTTGCAAGAATTAATCTGCAATCTACTCAGTCAAAAATGAAATTAAGGTATGATAAAAATACGAAGGAAACGAGTTTTCAGCCTGGTGATAGAGTTCTGGCTCTTTTGCCCGTACTACAAAGACCTCTTCAGTCCAAGTATTATTGTCCTTACACAGCTGAAAAGAAAGTAAATTATTTAAATTATATCATCAATACTCCTGGGAGGCGAAAACAAAAACAACTTTGCCATATAAATATGTTAAAGGAGTATCTGGATAGCTAGGTTAATTAATCATGCAATTAATTTAGTTGTACCTGTCCCACAGAGTGAGGATTTAATCGATGTAATGTAATCGGATTGTATTGGTTTTGAGGAACAAATCTTCGAAATTCGGAAATTATGAATAATCTGGACCAGAAACATTTACATTTGCAGAAACAAGAAGAGAATGAACTAAAACAGTTATAACTTGAATATGAACACTTATTTCCAGATGTTCATACAAGAATAAATAAAATCTACCGTGACGTAGAAATTGTAAATTCCACACCTGTGAAACAACACCCATACAGGATGAACCCTCTCAAACAGGAATGTTTGAAAAAAGAAATCCAGAAATTGCTGGAGAATGATTTCATAGAACCGAGTAAAAGTGATTGGAGTTCACCATGTATACTTGTTCCAAAACCAGATAAAACTTTCCGCATGTGCATTGATTATGGAATGATGACAAGTGTGACTAACAAAGATTCATTTCCATTACCAAGATTCGATGACTGCATTGATAAAATTGGAAATAAAAAGTATGTCACCAAATTTGACCTTCTGAAAAGGGATTTTGGCAACTTCCACTGACAGAAAGGGCAAAGGAAATTTCGTTATTCGTGACTCCAGATGGACTTGATCATGATAAAGTGATGCCGTTTGGGATGAAAGGTTCGCCTAGTACTTTTCAACATTTAATGAACATGATTACATCTGCTCTAGATAATTGTGGTACTTAGATCAATGATGTCATCCTCTACAACGACACCTGGAAAGAACATTTAACAACAATTAGGAAAATCTTTGACAGACTTACTGATGCAAATTTGACAATTAATTTATTCAAAAGTGAGTTTTCCCGTGCCTGTGTATCATTTCTAAGACATATCGTGGGATATGGACAAGTCAAACCTATAGATGCTAAGGTCAAGGCTATCTCTGAATTCCCTGTGCCTATCAGTAAAAAGCAACTGATGCGATCTTGGGTATGTCTGGATACTATCGTAAATTTTGTTCCAATATTTTCATAATTGCTGAACTCCTGACAAATTTATTGAGCAAGAAAACCAAATTTTATTTGTCTGAAAAATGTCAGGGGGCTTTTTATAAGTTAAAGGCTATACGTAAGGGTGCACCAGTTCTTACAGCTCCAAATTTCAGTCAGTTATTTATAATGCCTGTTGATGCAAGTGATGTTGGGGTTGGAGCAGTATTGATTCAAGAAGATAGAAATGGCGTAGATGATCCAGTGTGCTATTTTTCTAAGAAATTAAATAAGTACCAGAGAAATTATTCCACAGTCGAGAAGGAATGTTTGGCTTTGATATTGGCATTACAACACTTTGAAATCTACGTTAGTTCAGTTCCTTTTCCGATCATTGTGTTTATTGATCACAACCCCCTTACTTTCATCGACAAGATGAAAAACAAAAATCATGGATTGTTAAGGTGGAGTTTGTTGTTGCAGGAATATAATATTGACATCAGACACGTTAAGGGAAAAGACAATTTAATAGCAAATGCACTTTCACGTGTATAGAAATGCATTGTTTCCTGTATACTTTGTGACATTCATAAGATTTCATCTTATATTTTTTTACCACATGTATATTTATCTTATAGTAAAAAGAAAGCTTTATTGCGTAAATCTTTATTCTCTGTATGAGGGGAAGTGTTATGCATATTTAATTTAATTGTTTGTTAGTTTTATTTCATTCTATTTAATTACATGCTATTGTAAGGTAACATTCTACGCTGGACTTGACCTTGTCCAAAACTGAGTTCATTTCTGCTTGACCTGATTGACTTTTTTTATTTTATTCATTGCCATCTACTTAAGTTTTAGATTTCTTTGGGTCTTTTACTGAATTTAATTCAGGACTTTAAATTATTAAGACTTGTGTCTGTAATTCTTGGATTATTTTGGGATTTAATTCGCAATACCGTAATTTCTTTTTTTTCTTCTCATTTTCACTTTGTATTCTAGGGAAATAAATTGTTAAATTTTACAAAGCTTGTTGGTTTGCACTCTTATTTGTTACTTATTTTAAGAGCATAGACTCGTAACTATATATATAAATATAAAATGTATGAAGAAATAGAGATAAACAGTTTTATTAATATTTTTATTGTATAACGCACATTAAAAATAACAATAATAACATATTATACCATGATATATTATTGACGAATGTTCAATATTTCGTCATAACTCAAATTATATAATAAAAAATATGGTGTACATAATACTTATAATCATAAAATAAATAAATATTTTATAAATAATTAATCATAATATATTGAGAATTAATTTTAAAATGCCGTTTCATTTTTAAATAATTAGTATACTTATTTTTTATGATTATAGTTTATACTTTCACTAGTTAAGTTGTTGTGTAAATTAGAATAATATAAAAATATTCTTAACTAATTGTAAACAGGGGACATAATTCAAAAAAAAAAAAAAAAAGATTGATTAATGAATGTCGTTCCATGTTTTGGAATTTAAACCTTTTGGATATTAAGATGGTGAATCCAATAGGTTTCTTTTAGCAGACATTCCATCTCAGAATCAGCTATAACAATAGGTTGGAAGGAGAAATCTTGCAAAATATGGGAACTCTTCTTAAAATGTGCGGCAACATGAGATGAAAATGATTGATCGATATAATTTTTTATGTCTGCTCTATGCTGGTTCATACGTTTAGATATTTGTTGACTGGTCTGACCAA
>JAECUM010036520.1:0-13415 GCA_016617855.1 Megalonaias nervosa | reverse complement strand
TAATTTTCTGCATTCTCAAAAAATCGAACAGAAGAGGGAATATCACTCGTGTGCAGCTACTGGCAAATTGAAACACTTTCTGATACTCCTAGGAAATATACGGAAGTGACAAAAATTGTGTAGATTTTAGTGGACGTAACATTATTTAACACACTTTAAAACAAAACAGTGTTCAACATTTAACCAAAGCCGTTGCATTAGAACCATCAATGGTTGCTTTGCATAGGTCTCCGTGTCATCTTGAATGGAAATTTAAATTCATTCATATAGAGTGCTAGCGTCTGACAAAGTACAGTGGTACCAGGGAATTGGAAGATCGAAGCCTCCGAATTTAAATATTTTTTCTCTTTGTCAATATTTCAAAGGTGGAGTATTACGACTTTATGGTCTGTAACTACGTAATAGAGGCGATAGAAAACCATGAAGTAAAATTCAACAAATAATGTAATTCCCTAGAATGCAAATTGAAAATTTAGAAAGAACCTACGGTATTTTCATATACAAAAGGAAGAAAGTGATTTTTAAATTTAATACACAACTGTAACGATTTGTAGAAAACAAAACCAAGGAGTAATCTTAAGGACACACAAATGCTCACTTTCTTAATTTTCAGCTGGACATTATCATCCAGACAATTTGCCCATAAAATCGTTTATACATATTCCAGGTAACTATTGTACAAGGTTAATGATTTCAAAATAGCAGGAAAGGTAATTTATTTGGAGTTCATTTTCTTCTACCAGAAATGGCAAGATTAATGGAACCGTAGTTTTGTAGTGGAGGAGTGTTATTTTTATGGTATATACCAGCCACAAAATCCAGTGTTGACAACCTATAAAAGAGTTACAATAAATTTGAGGAAAAAAAAAAATTATTCCATGAATTGTACGGTCTTCACAGGACTTAATTTTTTAAACAATATTTATATGAGGAAGTCTTTAGATGGAAATTGCATACTGAGGTATTGTGGGTTTAAGGCATAACAATTTTCAGCGCTTTGATGAACTTATAATCATCATTTTATAATTAGGTCGAAAGTGTTATATTCAGAATCAGATCACCGAAAATGCAAGTTAAGAACGATAAATCTGTAGAAACACAAATACTTATGTAAAGACAGATGCTCGTTTTTTCAAGCTGTACAAAATTCAGATTGGTAAATGAATTTAAAATATTCATGATCTATAGTCTACAGAATGACGTTCTGGAAGAAATCCCTGCTTACGAAGGTTGTGTGAAACAAAATAAAACACATATATCAAGAATTCGAGTAGTCCAGAATATTTTGAAAGATCTTTCAATAACGGGCATGCCCTTGCAAAACAACTAAGTGAATAAAACACAAATTATTGATGTTCTTCATCTGAAACTGTATCTTCGCGAAAATAGTGCTTAAAATTATATTATGCTTTCTAAGTCAGATAAGTAAATGGCATAATGAATCTTACC
Organism: Megalonaias nervosa; assembly: GCA_016617855.1. Classification (NCBI taxonomy): domain Eukaryota; kingdom Metazoa; phylum Mollusca; class Bivalvia; order Unionida; family Unionidae; genus Megalonaias; species Megalonaias nervosa. The sequence goes on along the minus strand of JAECUM010036520.1, from coordinate 11,966 downwards.
ATCCTTGTTTTTTACATTGTTCTTTGAAGTCTTTATCGTCAATCTGGCCTGACATTGCGGATAATAAGGCATGTGCAAATAAGGCAGCAGCCATTGCATCCTGTAAAATGTAGGGTGAATTTTATAAACTAGTCAGATATTTGCTTTTATGTAATATTTAGATACTGCCATGATTAACAATATAATACAGGGAGATCGACAGTGGTCTTTTTCATGCAAACGAAGAAACAAACGCTGGATTTGGTAGTGAAACATCCACCGCAGATCCTTGTCACATTTGGCAACAATTTTGCATGCATTTTAGAAACATTATTCATACTTTATTTTTGATTACCTGTCTCAGTTTCGCTTTAAATTCGTTGAGGTTGAAACTATAGTAAAGCCTAAACTAACAATGACAAATACTTACATTTTTATTTCTAAAAATTGTATGATTAACCTATCTCAGATTATTGTTGAATAAGCTTTGTTTTTGTCATAATGTGACATAATAAATGATGCCAAGTTTCCTGTATATTCAAGCAGAGAACAAATGGCCCAAGTATGTCATAAAATGGTTCTCTCGAAACAAAAAACTAAGCAGGTAACTTTTTCACCTGTTACATAATAACGGTATGTAAACAGTTCGCACCCGATCATTTCGATTATGCTAGTTTACTTCAATTTGAAAAACAATTTCCAAAGATAAAAGCATAAAGAATATACTGTTTCGAAATTATACTTGTTTTCCCTCGCATTGTCTGATGATATGTAACGAGATTCGAAAAGAAATCGTATAAAAATGATTGCTTTATATAAATAATGTTAAATTAGCCAAATTCCCTTTATCTTGTTTTTGAAAGAGGTTATATAAAGCGATCTGAATATTTGTTTGTAATTGCGACAGTATTTGCAGACATATCGGTATGAGTTATGCGTGCTAACAGGACTGTATGCTATAATACTTCCTGTCAAATTGGTCATGGTATATTCAATTCGTTTGGATATGAGGTTGCTTAGGTTTTATTTTGTTTTTTAATTAATGCGACTATTCTGATGAATAACCAGCCGTGTTGGTGTAAATCTGAACGGTCTCTGTGCCATAATACGCTTTAGCTAGTTTACGTAAAACTAGTCAAGCGTTTCGTATTTGAGAAATGAACGCAGCACATGTTAAGAAATGGTGAACGTGAAATGACAGGCCAAGGACCAGTTCATTAGCCCAACTAGCCCTATCAATAGGAGATGTTAAAATCGTGGATGTGCCCAGTGATGTTTCACTTTGCTGAAAAATGGTGATATGAAATCATGATCAGAATCTGCATTTTGATCAGGCATGAGTTACACAGACTTCTCAGTTACTCTGGTAACACTTGAAATTTGCCAGTGAAACTGGAAAGAACGTGATTGTTTTCAACCTTTCCCAGCTATGTAGTAAATTTGTTGTTATTATGTGCTAGTGCAGTGTCAGACACAGGTTCACATTTTCATCACATGCAAAGAAAAACTATGTACAAAGAATAATTATCTTAACTGACCAATAACGTTTAGATAGAGACGATATCATTATAAAAGACAATACCAGCAGTTTGGAAAAGTTCAACAGTTAAAAAGCACACACATCTATTTATCTATCTATCTATCTATCTATCTATCTATCTACCTATCTGTCTGTCTGTCTGTCTGTCTATGTATGTATGTATGTATGTATGTATGTATGCATATATCTCTCTATCTATCTATGTATGTATTTATGACATCATTAGTCATACGGCACTACTAAAATACACTGTTTGATGTCTGCAAGCTTTTAACATTAGTACATTTGACTCCTCACACTTGCAATCCATCATTCCACTGTAGTGACATTCATCTAGTTATCTACTATGCATCACCCCCATTTACTATATAAAATACAGTTGTAATTACCAACTTTATTTTATCTAGTCCAACACCCTGTACTAGTAGTATATGGACAGGCGTTCTAAAATAAAGATTATCTTTTTCTATTGTATCTGTGTGCTTTCTCTATATCATATGCTTGGTCTGAGATCGCAGACATTGCTCTATTCCCTGGAGAAAAATGACGATTCCTCCGTGAGCCCACATCTGAGATAAGGAAGCGAATTTTGTCTGCCTAATTTTCTTATTGGAAATTGTCCGAGGAAACTTTTGCAATAAAACGTGTAGTTTCTTTCATAGAAGTCGTGGACGATACTACTATTTAAAGTCGACTTTACACAAGACAATTACGATAGCTTGCTGGTCGTTATATAATCATTTCTCCTCAAAATGAAAGTTTGTCTGGGTGGCAAATCATGATTGCTGGTCTTTAGGATATTTTGTTTGCTAACACAAATTACGCCGATCGTTATATAATGGTTTCATATAAAACCGAAAGCTTGGTTAACCTGACACATAGTTTAGATCGCATAACGCTTTCAATGCTTGACTTGGTAGCTTGTATTAATTTTGCATAAAATTTAGGCAAAGCTCTAGGACGTTGCTTGTGGTCGTATATATTATTTTGATATAAACTGCAAGAATAAGCTGCACGATGGTGGCAATGGGTTATATTGAATTCATTAAGATTGCTGCCACTGTCAACTAATTGAAGAGAACATACGGTATAAATAATTTGCCAGTTGTTTATCTCAACTTTCTTGCATATTTTACATTGTTTCATATCCTGCTTCATTGTGATCTGCAAGCAGTCAAAAAGATGCGTCTGCAGCGAAACACTTAATTGCATACAAAATTTATTGTAAACACTCTCTGTCGACCAATTGTCGTTGACAAATGCATAAAATGTTTCATGAACGCTCGAGTATTCTACTGAGGTAGCGTACCTGACGTCCGCTTCTGTTTGTCGTATTTGAGAACGATGTTGGAACTTGGCCAGTAAAGTTGTTTTCACTCGCTTGATATAAACATACTGTTTTGCGCAGCGTCCGATGGCAGGCTCACATGTTTCATTCCGTGGCTCCGCACATATAAACCGACTATGCTAACTATAAATATGCGTGAATTAACATGATTCGAAATTCTAGCTCCCTCTGTCACCTGAGTAATTATTGGACTGTATGCCATCACTGATGTTTCATGTACAAACACCCGTTTGTTTCTGGTGCAATTGTAAGACAAAGCTATTTAACTTGTGCTAACTCTGATGTCATTCTAATATAACTATTAGTCGCTTCTGGAATTTTGACTGTTAGGTCGCTGATAGAAACAAATGTTGTATCTACATTCTGCTTATCGAAAACTTTTGCATTGCTTGTTGGAGTAGCTAGGTCCGTAATAGAATTATTGAGCAATGCTATAGGAATATTTGATGTCATTCCAGACTCTGTTATTATACTTGTTGCACGTATACAGCAATCCACACCGATAAAGCCCATGGTATCATTAAATGTAATAAGAGATTAAATACAATCTGCCAGCATATTGCAATATAAAACTTAGTATGGTAGGCGTGTAACGAAATGTCATTACAAGACCAGTATTGACATCTTATTGACACCTTAAATAGTCCTACTGGTGGCTTTGGCACAATTAAAGTGCCCCAAAATGCATCAAATCATCATTTCTTATTCATCGCTCCAGTACCAGTAGATGAAGCTTCTGATTTGTCTGAATTTTGTATTGATGTATACAGCAGTGGTACAGCCAGTTAGCAGCAACATCATTGCTACAGACACCAGCAATTGTTTGGCGACGATCGATGCTGCTAAATATTATTCAGCAGAAACTTCGCGCCCTTGAGAAAAGTATTGTTCACTTCTGGCAGCAGAACTCTGGCGCTAGCATATTTGTACACGTATTTATGTTGCTTACCTCTGTGACATATGAAGGCGTGAACAGGATGTTGACTTTGTGTGCGCAGATAATGTGTGGTCACGTCCTTGTATTACCAGATCTCAGCATGAGCCTATTGAGTTCAGCATTATAAATTGTTGAAGTCGTACTTGAGCTGCTGCTACCAATGGCGGTGCCAAACTCTGTATAATGACGCCTTTAGAAGAGGTTGATGGATAGACAGATTCTATCATTGTATTTGACAACATTAACTTCGAACGAGACAATAAAAACAAAACCAAATAATATTTCTCACTGTTACAAAACAATATTTGCAACTCAATATAATTGTCGCATTCTAATTATGATGCAACAAAAACATCAGACGTAACATCGGCTCCTTCGTTTTATTTTCAGGCTTAGGCACCCACAATATCGATTCCATTCAGCCAGACCAGTTGTGTGGTATAGACGCCACAAAAATTAAGCAGTGGTATCACATGCAACAGGCAAGAGCAAGCATATTTTTATGGTGTTTCGTCTCGATGTAGATGTTCCTGAAATGTACCGTCACGGATGTGACGATTTGTATTGCCTTTGGCGAATTCGCTCATGGACCAGGGTGAAATCATTTACAGAACAGATATACAAACATGCATGTGCTCGCGTTATCATCTCCTCCTCCTTTGTGGGTCGTTAATAATTATAAAATCGTATAGAGTAATGTAATTTATCGGAGTAGGTTAGCCAGAAGATGAAGCTGAAGTTTGATAAGTACATGTATCAACAGTAACAATTTCATAGTGGTCATATATGCAATAAAATTGGAGAGGAAGAATTTCAGCGCTACAAAACACAAAAGGTGGTTCAGCCAGTAATAAAAGCAGTAACTGAGATAGCATATACATATGATTAAAACAGGACAAACAAATTTATGATCGGAAAATTGCTGGTGTGAATTACTCAATAGAAAAAAAAAACAGGAGCAGATTTCAAAACAGCAGAATTAAAAACTAAAACAACTATCAGCACAGACGTCACAAGCACATGCATTGAAATCCGAAGAATGTTTTTATAGAAGCCGCATCTTAAGCAGCAGAGCATGGTGCCGAGATGGCTTTATCACATTACTGAAGAAAAAAGAACGATATTTGTGAACGTGTTTCAGTGTTGTGTGAAATAGAAGGAGAAAAGATCGTCACCAGATCAGAAATACCAACAACTGTTGTCTCGTAGGCAGGACCTTGTAAACACGAATATACACTTAAGAACAAACTGGAAAAGGTGAGCGGGCTTTAAAAGGGCTTGTTGACGAGGTCAGAGCGAACTTCGAGAAAATCATCAAGAAGCTGTGACGAAAGGTATACGCAGATATAAATCAAGAGCCAAGACAAGTATTGGAATAAAATATTTCAAACATTTCAAAAATCTTGAGTCCCGACTAACGTTGCTAGCGGTAAGCAAGCATATCGATCACGTTGACACAGAACTCAATAACGGAATCATTGAAATACAATAATTATTGATATCAGATAGGATGGATGTACTTGCTCCCACACACAGACTTATAAGAGCTTAGAGCAATTGAAAGGACTGCAACGTCTCCTAGGATCTCACACCTGAGGCAACAATAGCTTTTGCAAACAACGACTTCTGTTTATTAAAGATTATTAATAGCAACTATATAGGTGCAGCCAGCACAAATATGAATTTGATTTATATGAGTGACGACCATATCAAATGTCAAATATGTATTTGTACATGATGGGTATAATGCTGAAGTCATCAAGCTATTTAAGCAAGACGTTGAAGTTCATGCTGACAATATTATAGCAGCCGATGCAGCAGATCGTGCGGCTGTCATGATCAAATTCGACAAAGCATTCGCACTGGTATCTTCAACCCAGAAAATCCTAATTGAAATACCGGCTTTATCACGATACCCGCTCTAACAGATGGCTATAATGAAGTGATGTTGCCTCCACGTTCTAGTTTAGTTTTTTGTCGCGAAATCGATATAGTATTCTGCGGTGTCAAGTATACGCTGGTTTTAGAGAGAGTTGATCCTCATTATCGCATGTCTAGTCTAGCCGGCAAAGACGAATGGTAACTTGTTCTTACTAAGTTATCCTACTGTTTGATAATGAAAACGCATTCACTTCATGATGCGCTGAAATTAAATAACCTTCTAGTTTAGCTTACGAAATCATAACATATCTACATGCGAAGTAGTCCGTGAACTGAAGAATATATACCTTGCCTGTTTCAGTTTGCTACACGAGACAAACAACAGGTGCAGCAATTGACAACATGGATTTGAAACGAATTGCAGCCCGAGTTTATAGCAGACAGTATTCGGAGGTGCGAACTCGGGTTTGAGATTACGAACTAAATAAATCTTTTTTAAGAACGTACTCTAAGCTTTAAGAGGCTATACATAAAATATCAGGACGTCGACAAAGGGACTGAAATGTCATTAAGCGAATATGCTATATTGTATCCTAGTTTTCACTTCCATGTTTCTCAGCATATCGAACGCATGCACTTTTCTATGAGATACTGAAGCGCAGTGGACCATAGCAACGGCTTCAGCCGCAAATTGTCACGTTTATACCGTGGTCACAGCAGATATGTTTCTGACACCTTATAATCTCAGTGGAAAAATGAACCTGATAGTGCAATATAATCTGAATCCATAAATTTGTCGAAATATTTCGTATGATGAGTTCTTTTCTTAGTGAGCGGTATTTTAACACAGGCGCCTCAGCAATCGATTAAGATGGAACAAACTTAGAGAATAATATGGTTTGTCAACTAAACTTACAAGCAGCCATATGCACCATGGGTAGCATGTTCTCTCACTAATAAACAAAAACATAGCACAACAATTTAAACACATCTGGGATCATGTGCAAATGTAAACTATTAGTATTATCAGCAAATCAAACAGCACACTTGGCCGGCGTTGTTCCTGCGCTCTTACCACTGGTTACAATTGTGTCTATGCTTGGATTGCTAGGCAGCATCTTGTACGATATCAGGTGCCATGCAGTAAGCGCAGCAGACTTAAAACCAGACGAAAACACATTATGTTAGCTTACAGTTTTTTCTGAAAGTTTAATCTTAGAAATGCCATATCAACAGTCAAGGAGACATCTAATCTAAATGGTCTTAGCACCCTCTGAGACAAGATGGATTTCAATTAGAGGTCACTGGCTGGATTCTGGTAGGCGTAACAATATCCATAATTGAACCTTCGTGGCTAAATTAAGTTTAGCCACAACTTTCGACAACATAAACTACAATGACAAAAAGTGTTCTATTGGGGCTATTATCTGCACTATATCCAGCTGCAAACAATCTAAACAGGTTAAGCAGCTATGCTACCTATGAAGATTCGCTGAATGTTTACGTCATAAAAAACAGAATGAAGAAGTCATTTTACGCGAGCTGTTAGTAACACTGCAATGATATTTACATTTATTCAGTGGTATCTAAGAGTAAAATCGACTTCTCTACATTCAACACAACAGCCACTGTTGTTGGATAAAACAGGTTGTTTGATGCATGGCACTACAAAAGAGCACAACTGCAAGAAATTTACTGCACTAAGTGCTCTAATGAAGCACTCATTGTTGAACACGGCAAAGGATGCTCCAACAATGTGAGAGCTATCAGGCCTGACAAAGCTAATAACTTAGTGAAATGTGCATACTTCAGTGGTTATGGCACGTGTGCCATTTATAATGTATGTCAATTTTAAATCCCTTCTTGATCCTATATCCGACACAGAATACGCTCCAAGTAAATCTTGTACAAGGCATTAATAGGAGTAATCCCATGCGGTTACGCTTACAAATTATTCTACGTCAACAATACGCTTAGATGGTCGAGACAATTATATGCTAGTGAAAACTGTGATGAACATTTTATACAATGCCCGCTGTCATGTTATCTAAATTAAATGCATTTAACCTGCAAAAACAATTTGTGATGCAGATGAAAGAGATACCTTAATAGCCACTGCGATGCTAGGTGAAGACAAATTCACAGATCACTGTGAAGGGTCTATATTGTGAAGCAGAGCATAATAAATGCAATCTGAAATAAATTATGGATGCCAGAATTTATTTATTCCGCTTCTATTCCACAATCTCAGACGTTACAACTTACGACAGAGAGAAAACACATTTGGAAAATTCGAGAAGAAATAAGCTTGCATACCAATATGACATTCTCACTGGGCAAATTTATTTTTGTTGACAGCATGCAATTTATTGACACTTCAATTAATAAGCTCATGTTTTGCAAACCAAACGCTATCCTCAGGGACAAAGTAGGAAATCGGTGGTGGATGAAAACAAAATGGTTGAGCAAGAACATGTAATTTTAAGCATCAATTTACGGATTAAGCACCTAGTCTAATAAAGGTGTCCGTTTCCAATGTTTTAAAGTAAATATTTAAAATATGCTTTAAAGTAAATATTGTGAATGTAAAACTTGGGAATAGAAGTTTGCTTAATTAATTCACAAATATTACAAATCTCAAAACAAATCATACATTGCATTTAATGTTCGCTTAATATGGCTAATTCACTCAGTATTTACAAATAAATATTTTATGTCATCCACCCCAAACGTATATCACATTTAGTTTTATCATCAGGTTGCTACTTCCATGTGCAAGTTTGATGCAAACGATGCATGCAAGGAAAAATATTACTTTGAATATTATTACTAGAATTTGGAGGAGTCGCGTCAAATGAATTTTCTGATGAGTATTTTAGTAGTGGATTGTGTTATTTAAATACATTTCGTTGATACAACAGACAACGAATTGACGTATCACTTTGGTGAAACACTGTCGTTTCAAGACCATCACACACATACTTGTCAATAAACTCCTTAAACTGCATAGTATTAGTGCGAATGCTAATTTTACCGTTATTTACTGAATGCATTGAATTGTAAAAAGGTAATATAAAATATAAAAAAATTCTTCAAGACGAAATTTTTTTTCTGACGGTACAGGGAAGGAGTACGATGATGATATTATATGTAAATTGAGCTTTTGTGTTTTTCAAAATCGCTAGGCTGAACGTCTTCAAAAAATTTTCTTATATTATGAGGTGAAACAGTAAGTTCTTATTGCTTATTTCTCGTTTCGACTCGAAACGTATAATCATTTCAGGATAGCAAACTAACTCTCTCTAGCTATATAATAGAACAACTGTGTAAGAAGATAAATGCATCTAGTTCAATAAAAAGTATATGAAGATGGAAACTTCACACATTATTTCACTTCTTATCACAGGTAATGAGACAGTCGAAAAGAAACTTACAACATAACATCAGGCGAAATTCGACTACTCTCGAGATAAAAATCAGTTACCTGCTTTGTCCGTATGAATGGTCACTGGGCTACATAATGTCCACAAAGTCAAAGAAACGGGACCTCCAAGGCAGGAGAAACAACACCAAGGAATAATAGTGAAGATAAATGCCAGTATTGCCAAGGAAAGGACATTAAGTATTATTGTGTACAAAGAAAGCAAAACAAGAAAGACAGGGGGAAATTTTGAAAGCAGAAAAACAAACAGATGAAAAGCCATTTCCAGTGGAAAACTGCATTTATGTGCATAAATTCTAAACGGACAGACACTAAAAAGATAAATAGCGTACTTTGTGATGCCGTGCTTATGATTAGTATTCAGGATAATATACCCACAAACATAAAGCTATCTATATATTGATTTATATGTTTAATATTACTAAGTAATTCAAAAAAAGTTTTACTAAAAAGATATTCACATAAGTAGCATGCAATGTACAATGTACAACTTAAATGTACTTTTTGTTTGCCATTTTTAATCTCAAACAAAAAATGAAATGAAGGCCCACTATGCTAAGCATCATGACTTGTTAACATTAAATTAACATTGTCCCTATGATGGACTACCGGACCTAATGTTACATTCTCCAAAAGCCTATAATGGCCCATATTTTCACCCTATAAATTAATGTTATATTCTCATTGACTTCATAACTGTCAATCACTAATGTTACCTTCTCATAGTCCCAATATCACCTGCTATACAGTTTACAAACAATCATATACATATATATCCTCTATTCAGACGCATTTCGTGAAGATTTATTTTGATATCATGTCATTCAAGGTTATTGAATTAATACAAAATAAAATCAAACTATTTCCTACATATATCTAAATGGTAATGATTCCGCGGCATCACGGTAAGATATCGTATTAATACTAGACAAATAAGCTGAATTTTCTAAATTAATTTTTGGGAACATTTTTCGAAGATATGTTTACGTAAACGTCTACAGTAACAATAAAATATAATAAGCATCAAGAAGGTCAATGGATGCACGTGAAACATTAATGCGCGTTTTCAGGAATCACACATTTGGCCTTCATATTTTCAGCTTTATTCTCCAATTTTAAGGAATAACCCTTTTGTTTAGAGATTTGGTAAAGACATGTTTCCCAAAATGGGCAGTACAATAAACAAAGCATGATCTTATTGCGGAGATACAGGGGCCACATATATTTATCTAACCTACAATGTTTAAATGCAACCCTACAACCAGAGACGGATACATGAAAAACATTTAATTTGTTCCGGTAATGTCGTCAAATGCTATTGTGTCAAATATGTATCATGCTAAGTTTGCATAAAATCCTCCAACCGGTGTGCGAGAAAATAGCTTTAATGATCTGAATTCCCAAAATACAATGTACTCACACTTTGGCATATTATTAAGAAATATAATATTGATAATGAACAAAGAAAGAAATATTGACAATTTACACACAAAACACAACTAGCCTACAATGTTTTATTACAATCTTCCAAGATTTGTACAGAAGAGAGAGTTGGGAGAAACAGTCTCTCTATGGATTGACAAAGAGACATATCCACACAATTCTGCACCATATGAACACTATATTCGTTCAGCTCTGATGTCTAGCAATAAATGGCTAAAATATAAATAGGTTACCTTTCCACGTCGCCAGAACAGTTCGGCCATATCTTGACGATTGTTTAGAACTGACCAAAGGAAGAGGTGCAGATAAGGATTATCATCTGTGAACAAAAACTTTATATTAGTTTTTTTTTATGAACAGGATGTTTTAAAATTTACACGACATGATTAAGACATGCCAGATTGACAGTCCCAATCACACCCTACAAAATGGCACAATAGGTAAATAAGCTGAATATAGATCACATTAGATGTAAGGATTTCATCTCTTGGCCAGGAGATCATGTATGATCTTTCAAAAGTAACCCCATCTTAATGTAGAAAAATCTCAAGCATAAACTCAGAAATAAGTGTTTCTACGATTTCCATATTTTATAATTTAATATTCATATATCAATGGTTAACTGACACGGATTGATCATTTAAAATAAGAAGTAAAGTACCAAACGTCGCATCGTCGTTTTTGTTTCTCGGATGAATCAGAAAGCATCATTAACATGTATAATATACACATACATAATATAAGTAGCAACTGATTAATTAAAGTTCAAGTGGTTTTCTTCTCTGTGTTGTTAGGTTTGAAACTGCTTTAATAAGTTTAGTAATGTCCCTAAGATGTTTTCAGTGTGGCAGTTTAAAGTGATGCCTAGCACTAGGGCATCATGCCGTGGACATGAAACTACAATTCCCATCCGATCGCATTAGCCTGCAATCAAGCCAAACACTAACCTCTTAATGCTGAGCATTAAGCAAGGTAGCGGATAGTTCCATTTTTATACGTCATTGGTATGACACGACGGGGTTCTACCGCCCGACATTCCGCAACCAAAGCGGACGATCTAACCACTTATGCCACCAGAGTTCAAGCAAACCATTAAAAACTGAATCAGTTCATTACACTAGGACATGATTTTACGTACTTCTTTAAGCACAAATGCCCTTTGTGTTGACAAAAATTTAATTAGAATCCGCATCATGCAATATTCAGATTTATATTATATCTGCGATAAAACTAAACGCTACTGAAGTTAAATCCCAAAATATGTCTCAAAATGTTATTAGTTGGCTGCTTGCTTGGTTGATAGTTCTAAAATGGCATTTTCTGTACTTTATCATGTTAAATATTTTGAAAGCAAGTATGTTTTCAAGAGCAAGTTGGTGATTTGACTATGTATATA
>JAECUM010036519.1:0-46607 GCA_016617855.1 Megalonaias nervosa | reverse complement strand
AGACAACCGTCCAAGGTGAGTAGTAATTGGGAACGATTCACGGACAATGGGAAAATGCATTACAGACCCCCCTGGGCCTGATTACGGACATGATTTATACGGACAAATGGCACACCCTGGGTCACTTTACCGACAATGGGAATTTTGTAAAGGGACAATAGGAATGGTACAGATGGGGTGACGTCACGGTACTGGACACTTGCAACAATGTGGCAAGTACCCTGACGTCACCCCACCTGTTCCATTCCTATTGTCCCTATACGTTTTATGCATTCGCGTTTGTTTCTGTGGATAGTATAGTGTATGTTTTATGCATTCGCGTTCGTTTCCATAGATTGATGAACATCAATCTCTCATACCCAAATCATACAACATATATATAGGCAAGAAAGAATAAATATCTTTTCGAGGCATGTGAAAGTGGCCCTGAAAAGGGCCTTTGGGTTCTTCTTCTTCTTCTTCTTCTTATATTTTCTCCACTTCTTCAACCAGTTCCTCACTGTTTCAATGGTTACTTTCTTCTTTTTTTCATCCTCTGGAATCCAGTCAGGATGTCCCATGGCTCTAAATTTTCCTGCACCTTCATCCAGTTGTTGTTAAGTCTTTCAAACTCTTCTTTTCTCTTTCTGTTTTCCTTCTCCTTTCTCTCTTTTGTCCAGGTGTCGTTGATTTTCTTTACCTCTTCTTTCATCACTTTTATCATCATGTCTTCAGATTTCCTTAATTGTTGTAAGCCCCACTGGACAAAATACCACACTGTCCAATTAAATATATTTTGCAAGAAGCTCCTCACTTGGATGACATGATCAAGGGCTTCCTTCATTGTCCTCACTCTTACATACTTAGGCTGGCTGAAGCCTCTTAATTTCTCCACCTCCTCTTCTATCATACCTTGCACCAGATCCCTGTCTATTTTGAGGCTAGTGACTTGACTGGTCACAAAGTCTTTCGTGACTGGATAGCTCCATTCTTTCTCAAGCCTTTCCACCACGTAGGCTGCATCAATCATCCAGAACCAACTATGTCTTAATTCATTAAATACATTCACCTCTAATGATGCTGATTAGTCAACACGGGTAGCCAGACTGATGAGCGCTCTGCTTTATATCCGTCGAGCACGGACGTGAAGGAAAACATCCTTTACACTCAGTTCACATATTATCTACTATCCACACAAACGGACGCGAATGCGTAAAACACACACACTATACTATCCACACAAACGGGAAGAGAAGAAAAAAAACAACAACACACACACACACCATATCTGCACCATATCTGCTATCCACACAAACGTACGCGAATGCATTAAACACACACTATATTATCCACACAAATGAACGAGAACGCATAAAACACACCATATATGCTATTCACACAAACGTACGCGAATGCATAAAACACACCATACCTGCTATCTACATAAACGTACGCGAATGCATAAAACACACACTATACTATCCACACAAACAAACGAGAACGCATAAACACACCATATCTACTATCTACACAAACGTACGCGAATGCATAAAACACACCAAACCTACTGTCCACACAAACGTACGCGAATGCATAAAACACCATACCTACTATCCACACAAACGTACGCGAATGCATAAAACACACCACATATACTGTCCACACAAACGGACGAGAACGCAAAAAAACACTATACTATCCACACAAACGGACGCGAATGCATAAAACACACCATACTTACTATCCACACAAACGTACGCGAATGCATAAAACACCATACTTACTATCCACACAAACGAAGGCGAATGCATAAAACACACCACATATACTGTCCACACAAACGGACGAGAACGCAAAAAAACACACCATACCTACCAGCCACACAAACGAACGCGAATGCATAAAATACACCATACCTACTATCCACACAAACGGCCGTGAATGCATAAAACATACAGACACTGCACTATCCACACAGACGGGAAGAGAAGAAAAATCACACCATACCTACTATCCACACAAACGGACGAGAACGCATAAAACACACACACACACACACACACACACACACACACACACACAAACACACACTATACCATCCACACAAACGTACGCGAACGCAAAACACATATATACACACATCAGTAAAGGAGCGAGTCTTTATGGTCACACTACTCTACATTTACACAAATTGGCAAATTGAATAGTGTCTCTTTTCTAGAGATCTGGTTAGCCCTGAGAAGGGCTGTTTTTAGAACTTCAGATGCGCCTGGCTAATGGTTACACCTCCCAGGTCTGGCACTAGAGACACATCTCCTACTCCAATCATTGGCCCAGTTCAATGTTGTTCTTGTGAGCGCTAAGGGAGGTTGAGTGCCTTCACTATCCCACTCCTCCGTTTGTGGAATAGTGAAGACTTGTTCCCTCTGTGTTCTTCTATGCCACAATCGTAGATGCTGTGGCCTCCTTGCTTCCTCTGCATGCTGTACTGATTGTTGTTGTTGTTGTGTCTATGGCTGAGGCTGTGGTTGAGTTGACGGTACTGCTTGTGAAGGTGTACTGATCATTGGCTTCACCTCACACACAGGTCTCATTATGAGGTGAGGTAGGATCTCTCTCTTCATTTCCTTCTCTTCTTTCTTCCTCTTCTTCTCTTCCTGTTCTATCCTTGCTTCCTCCGCTAAGGCCTCCATGAAAAGTTTGTCTAACAGCCGCCTGGCATACTTCAGGTGCATCTGAAGTTCCAGTAACTTTGCAATTCTGTTACTCATTTTCAATGTTGACAAGTCAACGATGGGTAGCCAGACTGACGATAGCGCCGCTTTATATACTTGAAGCACGGACGTGAAGGTAAACATCCCCTGACATCAAAACTTACCATTACATAAAACGCGCGGACCTAAAAGAAACACTCACGTTGACTTACAAACACAGACATGCACAATTCGACAAGACAGAGAAAAGATATGTGGATTTTTTTTACTGACAAAAGAAACGAAGTGGTTATAGACACACCTCTATTTTTAAAAACAAACACAATTTGTTTGGCAATTGAATTAGTATGTCTTTTCGAGAGTATTGGGGTAGTCCTGAAAAGGGCTGTTTTTCTTGACGGGGAGTGATGGCAATCTTTCTTACTGTCTGCGTCCCCGTCTGGCGGCAGGCTTTCCTATATGATACAGCTTGCTTCTGCGGAAAGAGAATGAGAACTCCTTGGTGTCAACAAAACCTCTGTCTGGTTCTTGCTGCTGCTGCTGTTGCTGCTGCTGTTGTTGTTGCTGTTCTCTCTGCTTCTGAAGTCTGTACTTCTTTGTCCATTCTTCTTGTTCTTTCTGATTTCCTCTCTGAAGGCCTCTTCTACCAGATCATGGGCTATTGCTAACATCCTGACATTCTCTATCTCTTCAGGCTTCGGTATCAGGTTTAGCCTGACACGATGTAAATTCACGTAAACTTCGTTCAGCTTGGCTAGTCTGGAAGGCATGTTCATAGGTAAACGAGTCAACCATGGATGGCCAGACTGGAGACCAACCCGCTTTATATGGTTCAAACACGAACGCGATAGAAAACATCCCTACTAGGGTTTTTGTTGGGTCGAAACGTTATGATAGCTAATGTCATGGTGAGGGATAGAGGGAATGTCAAAGGGCATTTGTAATGATAAAGTGTTTTTGAAAACAAACGACAGACATTTTTTTCAAAACACAACATTTTTATTCAACAAACAATTAACCATTAACAATTAACAATAACATCAAACAAACTTTTTTGACGAGGTTGACAATGTTGTGAAATCATGTCAGATTTCCACAGATAGAAGTCATGAGGCCATTGATTTACACTACGTTTCCTAGCTAAAGACAAAAGATAGCCATAATGGTCACAAAACCATCTATTTACTTTCTCGTTGTTTCTAGAAGAGTTACGATCAAAATAAGTCACTAAATGTTCTGAAGAATATCCAAGACTGCGTTGATGAAGAAAATGCACACAATATTGTCCACACACCATGGAATTTGTGCCTTGTAATTTCACATTATTGTATCGTGTCGTCTGGGCATTTCTTCTCATAAAGTCGATGATGTCGTCTTCCAAAGGGGGTAATCCATACGAATCAAATTATTCCACACAATCTTCTTTAGGGACGTAGACGGCGACCCAGTGAGTTCCTGGGAGATGACTGTCGTCCGTGTTGATGACATAAGTTTGATGGTCTTGAGGTTTGCGATGAGGTAGTTCATCTTTAGCGCACACGACAGGATTCCAAGAAGCAGTCTACGATCTGTTGTTTAAAGAGGTAATAAAGTTCCCAGGTATCCATTTTTTGTTTTGTTGTTTTTTTCACAAGTAATGATAAGTCATCAATTCAATTCTGACTTTTTGTTTGAAAATCTCTGACAAGTAGCCGTTTCTTTGCTTCGTCTCTCTACTTTGGGCTAAGAGACCTTCGATGCGATAGATCTCTTTAGTAGTCAGTGCAGGGCAGGAATGATCACGCAAGCCTTTATACCACCCATGCAACTCTGCTTCTTCCGAGATTAGACTCCAAGCTTCGTCCAGATACTCGTCCAATTCTTCTTGTTGACTCATCATCAAATATTTATCATGTTGAATTTGACTGGGATGATCGTTTTGACATCCATAGCAATCTTTCTTGCTCAATTCCGTAATTTTATCCGCCAGGTGTTTGGCAAAATAGGACACTAAATGTTGTTCTTGTTCTGGCCATCTGGACGTGTCCTCTTCGTCTTTGTCTTTGGGTTCTGCTTTTAGGGTACCCTCCCATTCCATTTCCAAAGATTCTCTACCGTTCAATGAGGGATAAGTGTCTTCCATAGTTTCTAATAGTCTAGAATGACTTCTCTCAAATTGTTGGTTTCTATGGTATTATCGACTTCGGCATACAAGATGACGTTGACCGTCTCGGCGACAGCTTTTGCAAACTGAAGTTCCACACGCAGTTGACCGGATTTTATAGGGTGGAAATGTCGCTCATCGCTGCTTTGGTCTGGAGTGAAATCAAAAGACCACAAAGTGTAACCTCCTACATAATCTTCGTACGAAATACCGTGACTGGTGTTGGTTTCTAGTTGTCCGGTAGCTTCGTACAGGGACAAGTACGATCTCAAGTAATTCTTCTGCGCAAAGTTAGGTTCGAAGGATCTGGTACACAAGGTCTTGCCATCGCGACTGACTTCGATCTTGCACACTCTGTAGTACTTAAACTGGAAAGGATTTTGGTCGTGGGCTCCATTGAGGGCTGCATTACTGACGATGGCAACGATTAAACGTTTGGGTAACTGTCCTTGGAACAGATGATCTTCGATCTTGGATGGGAGTCCAGCAGTAATGGTGAATGTTTTCACTTCTACGCGTCGTATCGGATACTTGGCGGTCGCTCTGCTCAATGTGTGACTGATGTCATTTCCCGCTTTAGGTAACACTTCTATGCGACGCACGAAAAGTCTGGCTTCTTGGATGATGGTTTTGTATTCGTTGGCATGAGCCATCAAATTAAAAGCAACACTGCTGCGATTTAATCTCAGGCGAATATCCACTCCGTTGAGCAAATACTTGTCTTGCAACCACATGTCCAAATGCAAACGATCCATCAGTTCTAAACTACGACCTTGCAGGGTTTTCTTTCGGCGGTCGTTAAAACCCACATTGTGAGGATTGTCTTCTGCTGTCAGGGCTGTGTCGTTAAACATGTCCTAGCCTGCTTTATCAGGTTTCCATACCACGCAAGCATCCAGATGAGTGTTCTTGGCCTCTTTTCCGTACGTCAAGAGATTTTCTAGGTACGCTCGGTATGGGTAAGTATCCATGCTACTGCTGACCAGTTTGTTACTCAAGTGCAAATCCACTTCGCTGAACAAGGAATGCATGAAATTATTGACAGGAGCTACTCTGGCATCGGCACTAGGACTGGTGTTGTCTGTTTTGATCACTTTGAGTTTCAGGTACAAGTAACTGCTATTCAGATCGATGTAATCCTCGGGTTGTCCTTTGAATTCAAACTCAGTTGGAGCTGAATCCGTCAAAGAGGAGACGGGATGAAATTCGACCCATTGGGATTCTTGCATCGTCATCATGGTGAATGGTATGGCAAACAGATCCAGTTCCGACTTGGAACAAGCACAAGAACCTCGGTGCACCATTTTATTTATTTTTTTAATAATCAAAAACGTCTTAGCCTCGGACGGTTTTTCTTTTCTTAGTCTTTCTAGCTCTAGGAGTGTGAAGTCCTCTGAAGGGGTGTTTTCGTCGTCTTTTTCTGCCTTGTCCTTGCTGTGGCGTCAGGGAAGCAGGTATGCCTGACTCGGCATCGCCCAGGGCATTTATGGGAGTTTCTCGTCGACCCAAAATGTCTTTGCCCGTTTGAAGCAAGACATTTTTGCCTGCTCTCAAGAAAGATTCTTTAGGATTTTGTTTCTCAATCATGACATTTTGGAAAAATTCTTTACCTTGCGTCAACGCGGCATCTTTCAAGGCGTGCAATCCCCGTGTCACCATCGGTTTTAAAACGGGAGCCTCCGAGAGAAAGGCTGATTTTAACATATCACTTAAACCATGTCCGCGCTGTCGGGCGACTCCTTGGTACACAGGATACACGACTGACAACAAGTTAGAGTAATCGTTTTCGAAAATGGAGTTTCATTGTGACTTTCCCTTTGGTGAATGGAATATTTTGTCCCAGATCTCCTTTTATAGTAATGTTGACAGTGTCGAAATAAGACTTACTGACGGGCAAATAGTGAGGATGTACAAATTCGCGGTGAACGTGATAGGTATTTCCACCTTCCTCGTCAGCAGCCGTGGCAGAATCTACTTTGAAAGGAATGACACGCAGTAACGGTACGGAGGTGTGTCCCACCACGTTGTACTCCGCCAGATCGGAGTACACAAAGATCAAATTCAGTCCTTGGTTCATTTCTACAGGGAATCTAAAATATTTCGCAAAATCCAAGTTACTGGTCACAGCTGGTATTTCGTTTCTAATCTTGATCAACTTAGTGTCTCCACCCAAAATGTCCTACAATTCAGGACAAAATGTAATGGCCAATACGTTGTCCTCTGAAAATATGATTAGTAGGCGACGAGATATTTTGTGGTATTCGATCGTGACACTTTAACTAGTTTTATCCAAGACTTTGACAATCATGGCATTGAACTTGTTAGGAATGGTGTTCGCCAAATATTGACCACTAAAATAATAGCATGTGGGAATTTTCAACCGATAAGTGGTTCGTTTAGTTTTGGGGCCTTGTATTTTCATAGAGTCACCTTCACTGGCGCGTTCATCCAAATGTTGTTGCACTTGCTCGTCATGAACCTCTACCGTAAAAGTGTTTTGATTTTCGACGATGTTTTTGATTTTGTGCAGGGTGAATCATTTCCACTAAAGCCACTTCCCAATGGGTTTCGTGATCCAATTGGATGGCCTGAGGTAATTTGGCCGTGTAACAGCATAAGGTGTTATTGGGAAACACCTCCATGGAACTGTCACAGGGTTACGTTAAGTAAAATTAATTGTTCATAATACCAGAGTTGTAGTGTCCGAGGAGTCGCTGCAAGTCAGAGGAGTGTCTAAAAGAGGATGGTTAGGGTGACTGTTGGGAGGGGGACTAACGTTGGAAGCAAGACTCCCGTTGTTGTTCCCGTTAGGGGAATATGTCAGAGACGGATTGGGAAGAAGGTAACCAATGCAACTGCTGAGTAAAATGGTCCACAATTGTTTGTCTCCTTGTTGCAAACTAAGATTAGCAATGGCAGCACCGGTGACACAATACACCACAAAGATTTGGCAGAAAAAGACGATTTGCGTTTTAGGCACACGTTCTCCACACCACACCCACAAGGGTTGCTTTTGTAAATCTTGCAGAGGAGAACTGGGGGAAGGAGTGGTTACTGCGGTAGCTGAGGCTGTGTTGAAGGGCATGATGGTCACTTCTTTTTATAGTCGATGATTTGCGAAGTGTCGATCCAAGAGTCAAAACTCGGCGGGTATCCTTTACAACGTACTTTGACTTCTTTGACACGTCGTTTTTCTACTTTCCGGGTTCTTCGATCGAGAATGCTTTCAATCTCGTACACGTCATCTTCTTTTTTGGTCACACGTTGTAACTCGGGCAAGTAAAACGTTCCTTTTAACACTTCCCGGTTCATGTCTTCCAATTTATAGACGGGAGGATGACGGCCACTCACACGTTCGGTGACACGAAACAATTCGGTGGTCCAGTTGGGTAAGAAACCTTCGTCGAAAGTGCGTTTGGTTTTGCCAATGCGCACCCAATCTCCTGCTACCAACACTCCACCTTTCTTGGGGACAGTCACCGTTGGTTACGTACCAAACAGACGCTCGAAGACGGTCACTTCGTTGTCGGGAGTCACTTCTTGGGCGTCACGTCCGGTGTTCCGATGGTAAGATTGGTTGTACGCTTGGACTAGGTGTGGCAAAACATAGATGTACTTGAGAGTGTGTTGATGCGTAAAATATTTCCACATGCGTTCATTCAAGGTACGTTGAAAACGTTCCACGATGCTGGCTTTGGTTTCGGGATTCTCGGTGGTGAAAAAATGAATGTCACGTTTCTTCAATTCTTTTTGTAAAGTTTGGTTCAGAAATTCGGTGCCTTTGTCGGTTTGCGATTGAAGAGGGTGACGTCCGCCTTGTTTCAACACCAGTTTGAGGGCTCGCACTAACTCACTGCTCGATTTGGAAGTCATTGGCACGACCCAAGCAAATTTGGAAAAGACGTCGATGACACAAAACAAATATTTGTAACCACGATTGTAGGTGGCCAAATGAGAGACATCGGATGAATCGGCTTGCCATTGATGATCGATACCCTCCACTCTGGTGCGACTTCTGGAAATTTTCGCTGAATGGGTTTGTGTAAGGTGTACGTGGCTTTTTCTTGTAACCATCGTTGCACTTGAGGTAAACAAACACTTTTCAGTCGAGTTTTGGCAACACGGTACAATTTCTGAACTCCTCCGTAACCTGCAGGATTGGATGGATCGTAGCAAATGCTGGCTAACACTTTCTCCATTTTTTAATAAGTGATCCACTTTTCGTTGATGGTACACTGAAGTGGTTTAGAAACGGCTTTACGTGTCCGATGTGCCACAGGAGTAGAAGTCGACGGTTATTTTGGTGGTAGTGGCGGCGATGGTGGTGGTAATGGAATGGCTTTGGTCTTTTTTTCTTTTTTTACTTCTGGTTTCCATTCTTTCAGTTTTACTTCTGTCGAAAGTGGGGTGGACATCATCTTTTGAACCCATGCTTTAAGTTCTTCTCGTTGGGGTGTAGGGGAAGGTGTCAACCAGGACGCTGAAATCTTACTAGGGATGGGAGCAGCTGACGGTGTTTGAAAGACTTCTCTTGCCTCTTCTTCCTCAGACATCCGTGGGACTGCATCTGTCTTGACCTCTGGAGGTGGTGTTGGTGGTGAACTTTTCATCAAGGCCTTAAAATCTTTCAGAGTGGGTAGAGCTGTTTCGTCTAAAGCTTTCTGGTGGAAGAGTTGCAGTCGTTGTAACAAGTGACTGTACCTTTGCGATGTTTCCGTTTCTGACAAATCGCTGCTATCCATCAATGATTGCAATTCGTGCTGTAACTGGGACATTTCGGTCAAATGAGGATTTGGAGGTAAATGCGGGGTTCGTTGTTCTTGCCAACGATGGTATTCAATCCATCGTTTGTAAGGCACTAAAGCCAGTTCTCGTCCTTCCATTGGATTTCAAGGCTCACGTCTGAGATCTTTTGATTTCAGAGGTCCCTTTTATCTTTTTGACCTTTTATCTTCATCCCAGGATTTGTGCCATTGTTCCCAATACTCCTTTCAGAATGGGTCCTCCTATGGTTCCCAGCAACGGTCCTAACAGGGGTAAAATGGCAATTCCTCCGCGTTGCACCAACATCTTTTTCTTTTGACGATTGGGTATTTTCTTCTGGACCATTTGGCGAGGAACGTGTCGATGTTTGGCTAAGCATTCTTTCTGATGTTCAGATAAAGGTATCGTGCCTTTCAAGACACTCAGACAACATTCGCTCACGGTGTCGATGATATCTTTGGAGGCAGTTTGAATTAGATTTTTTCGCATGGGTGGAGGAGCATTGAACAGGACGGAAAACATGTCCCAGTGCTTGACTAAAGGAGGAGGAAGTCTTTTCCTTTTTCTTTCCTTTGGGGGTAGAAGAAGGATGTCTTTTTTGGGGTGACATCTTTCTTGGTTGCTTCGTTGGTTCCGGGGCACACACCAAAAAATACACTTACGTCGATCATTTGTCACACAGCCTTTTATCCTTTTTTTGGACTATCGCTTCGTCATAAAGGTAACGATGTGTTTTCCAAAATCGCCAAAGAATCCTACTCTTTGGTGACTTCTCCTTTTCTTTGGACGAGTGTGTCTTTTCAGGGACAAACGTCGATGTTTGGCTAAGTGGTTTCTTTTTGGATGACGTGACTGTTCTTTTCTTTTTCCTTTTCCTTTTTGGACAGAAGAACGACGATGGTGATGGTGTGCACTTCTTGAAGGGGACATCGTTGGGCGTTCAGGAGCACAACAACACTAAACCTATCGTTTGCTTCAGGTCTTTTTCATACTGGAATGCGTCTCCACTGATTGTCGGCTCGTCGTATCGTTTTCATGGCAGGCATCACGCGTCGTGGAGGGGTTTGCAGCGGATTCAATCGGGACAGTTGTTGCTTGGACAAATCCAGTAAACTCTTTAACATGCCCGATTTCTCTTGGACTTTGATTGTTGTGGCAGGCACTTTGTGAGCAGCGGCCATTGTTGCTAAAGAGGAAGAGGGTGTCAACGCTGAAGGAGACGTTTTTGGAGACACGGGTTTCCAATGTTTCATCAAATTAGGAAAGACGCGTGTCAAATCGGGTTTGGCAGGCATCATCGGCAACGGAGAAGTGGAAGATGTTGAGGTTACTGGAGACGCAGTAACCGTTGTTGTGGCAGATCGTTGTTTGCGAATGTAAAGTTGCGTCCTGTCGGCAGTGCCTCTCTTGCGGGTAGAAGCTGTTTTCTGTGCGCTTTTCTTTTTTTTGTGGCTGTGACCTGGTCTTGACACCGTTACTATTTTTCTTTTTCTTCTGGGTACGTTTCGGCGTGGCTTTTTTCCTGGGGACGACTTTTGGAGCATTAGAATCCCATTTCAAGAGGGAACAAATGATGACACCTCCTAGAAATGTGCTGCCTCCCGGTTTCAAAATGATTTGCTTTTTGGTTTGAGTGTCAATGCGAGGATCGGCTAGTTGCGTCAAGGCTACTTTGTTTCTCTCAACAAAACGTTTGGTTTGATGTGGAATGTGAATGATGCCTTGTAGTAATTGACGTGCTGTCACCGCAAACCATCGAAAGACTTCTGTGAGACTAGCTTCTAAGACACGAGCACGTATTTGTGGATTTTTTTCGCGACTGATACCGTACAAGGCACGAATCAATTTGACGGGTAGATGAGACTGATGGGATGTCATGTTGACGTTGTGTGAGAAAAACCCCAAGTGCTCGAGGTTTTTATAGACTTATTTTGGTTGTTGTGGTTGTTGTTAAGTCGACGAAGGGGACGTGTACACGACAGGCCCTCTGTCTTTGCACCAGTGGTAAAACAAATGGGTACGAAATCGCAAATAATCAGGTGTGGTGGGTTTTAAATCCACGAGTAAATAAGCGTGTGGGTTTGAGTGGTATCGTCGTACGCATGAGTCAGCCAAGACGTTCCTAACTGTTCGGCTAACACTTGAACTTGTGATTTATCTCTAGGGCTTTTAAACAACACCACGTAATGAGCACTGAGATAAATTTTGAGTGATGCAAATGACACTGGCATTACGATGATGCCCTTTGCGCGTAAACCACAGTTTAATTTACTCTTCGTCTTCTCCTAACTTGTCGTCGAAGATGACCAAAATTGGTTTGACTAGGGTCAGACACGATCCCGTCGTCCTCGCCAGGAATGCCTTCCACAAAGACGATGGAATCGCCTTGACCTTCTCGCAGAAGGCTGTACGCCGATTGCCACTCTTTGTAACATCACACGATTCGTTGAGGTGGACGATCGATCAAATGATGTTTATGTTCAATCAAACGTTTGACAAATTCAGTTTTGCCTGAACCTCTAGGTCCGGCATTGAACATGTTAAAGGGATGGCGAAGATACAAGGCCTCCCAACTAGTCCGATTTACGTGTCCGTCGATGACTTTGACAGTGGAGGAAGAGGGAGCAGAAACAGTAGAGGTAGCCATAGTATCAGTGTAAGGAATGTCACTTTTGACAGAAAGACAGACGAGACAAGAGTTTTATATTTTTTTCAGGACACGTTTATTCAATTGTGAACAACACGAAAGACAAAATTACATAAAAGCCAAATGGTTAAGTACATGAATAAAAGACACATCAAAACGATCATAGTGGAATATAAACAAGTCTCTGTACAACATTTGTGGTGATCAAGAGGTGGTATCGTAGGGACAGTGTGTAATGTTCTTAAAGTCTCTACACTCCTTGGCACAGTCACACAAGTGTCCTCCTGGAATGGTCTTTCCGGGATGTTAATGACAGTCCTGTCCTGTCCTGAAGGGAGTGGTTCTTCTTCTTCTGGTACTATCATTAACACAGGTTTAAAAGTTACTTTTTTCACTGAATGTTTTAATATTTTAGGATGACAAATCTTGGGCATAGTGTGCCTCTTCTTTTGTCCAAGCCTCGAAACCCCAACTTTTCCAGTGACGTACATCTTTCCAGTGAGGGTGTAAGTCACAAGCTACACACACATCATCGTACACATCCTCAGTACCTTAAAGTTGACGAATCTTTCTTTCCTGTAGAGGTTGTCGAGAAGTATAGAGATGAAAGCGCAAAGCTTTGAGCAGAATGAGTATTTCGTGTACATTTAAAGGGACCACTTTCATGCATTTTGGAGTGGTATGTAATGTTCGTAAAGAGTCCACAAAGAATCGGCTGGTAAACGAAATCCCAGAAAGCAGGTCACTAAGACAAACACTACACGTCGACCCCAATTCAATGGACACAATTCTCGTAATAGGTGTTGATAATCCTCCACCGTTTCAATAGTGTCATTGATTTCCTTCCACGAAATCTGTAGTATCACGAATGGTAAAGGTCATGGCATGGTAGTCCGTTTTTATACCTCTTTTTCTCGGAGGCAATAAGTGTACTTTCTGCACAGAGATGGTCGTACTCCAGTGGCAAATATAAATTGTTTAGTCCTAACTTGCACGTCAAACACAGTTCAGAAGTGTCCTCTTGAACTAAGTTTACATTGTTTAAAATATTTTTGTAACCCTCTAACTCTTCTTCTGGAATTCGTTGCAGTATGTCTACCTTGTAGTAAAAAGAATCAGTTGCAGTATGTCTACCTTGTAGTAAAAAGAATCAGTAACTTTCACTTGTATTTTGACCATCTCACGGTAATGCGTTCTCTCAACTCCACAGGCAAACCACGGATGTTCTCTTGTAATGTATCCATGACTATGTCAGTCAAACACTTCTTCTAGAGCGAAAGTAACGAATGTAGTGAGTAATTTCTGGCCACTGCCATTCCAGGAAACGGTCAAGAATGTCAATAAAATCTTCAAATGTAAATGGTCTAAAGCGGAATGCTCGGAAGAACGCACCCTTGTTCCAGAGAAATCTGACTTGTTTGTTGGCTTTTGTCCATTTCCTCTTGTGAATTTCTCGACATAAAAGTTCCTCAGTCACCCATCGAGATTTTCCTCTGGCAAGTCATAGCCAAATGTCCTTGTAGATCTTCTCTTGCAATTCGTTTGGTAATGGTTGAAGATTATTTTTCCAATGGGGTTCAAATACTTGTGTAGGTGTTGTCCAACATTTAACTCCTGGCCAAGCAGCTGGTTTCTTAAACGACATGGTATGCCACTTCAATGACGAGGTCCCACTAATGGTAGGTAGTGACAATCTGGAGACCATCGGGCATGTTCCAGGTAAGCGCAATCTTTCTTCTCCCACTCGTGAAGTGACACACCGCAACTGAAGCAATTGACTTGATCCCCTTTGCCCAAGTAGATAAATCCGGCTCTAGCTGATTCTTCGGGCGTAGGTCCTCCCAGATATTTTGGCCATTTTCCTCGAAAAGTTTGGAATCGACTTTCAAAGTCGCAGTATTCAGGCAATCTCACAGGGAACGAATATTCATCTTTCACAGGTTCATTTAGATGAGGGTACGATGAAATATGTAGTAGTTTTCTCAGTTTTGGATGACATCCGTAGCGTGGTAGCCGCATGGTTTCATAATGATGATATCCACCATGAAAACCAGTAAAGTGAAAAGGTGAACGATGACGAGTGGCATCGCTTTCGCATCCGTCAGGTTTGACACGCACAGCATCATTTTCCATGGTAGGTATAGCAAAGCTTCCATGAAGTGGTACTGAATCGCTGAGGTCACAGGGTACGGCATCCCTGCCATCGCAAGGCACATCTTCGTACTCGAGCTTTTCGTTGGACTTGAGTCTTAGGCTTGATACCTGCTGTTTGAAAGGATCCATCGTTCTCGGTTGGTATTGGTAGTTCCAATGAACTATCGGTCTTGGACGTTGTCCTTTTTTATATGCTGACCAATATAAGCGTGTCCGTACGGTAAAGTGAAATGATTGAGAAGCCGTACTCGCTTCTGGTACACGATTTGATAGAATTTTTCCAAGGACAGGCTGACGATTTGGTGTGTGGGTAAACGTACAATCTTGTGCGGTTCGTTGGTGTCACTTTAAAATTTCCATCCTCTCCAGACTGCAAGGCTTCTTTCAAGATGCCAAAGTTCACCAGTCAACTGGTGCGATAATGGAGAGTCAATCCTTTCACTTTACACTCGGTGTGCACTTCTCCTTGTGGGTCTTGGTATTCGTAGCCGTAATGCTTGGGACCACTACTTGCAAAACATAGAATCTTGTCGTCGGAATGCTCGTCCGTCCAGGCTCCTAAACGGTCTCCTTCGACGTTAGGGTGTTGTTGACCCAGACGATCAATGTAGATGCAACTGTCCGTGTCAAAATACAGCACACGATCTTCTAACAGTTCTAAAGCTTCGTACAGTTTTAAGCGAGCATGGGCTGTCACTTAAGCCGCAATGATGACATTTCCAAATTCGTCGGTTTCTACAACGTCCAGTTCTTCTTCGTAATTGACTAAGATCAAGTGCTCACGAACGACCTCCACGTGTTTCATGTATTTGGTTTTGTCGTGAATGATCTGGAAGTAGCTAGAAGGTTCTGTCAAATACTCCGTCTTGGGTAAACACGGTCGTTGTGCCATTTTGCCCCACAAACAATTTAAAATCACTTTGGCAAACGACGGCCTTCTTTCGTTTTTCTCGACGTGCTCTAAAGTGATGCCTTCCTGCTCCCAGTATTTCTCTTTGAATTTCTTTTGGTCTTCGGGAGTGTGGCACCAGGAAGGATAGCCGCTGGCTTCTTGTTTCAGTTTCAAAAAGTCAGTCACGTACTCTGCGAAAATGCCATTGCTAATCTCGTCGCCCTTGTGGTATTTCTCTGTCTTGGGAAAGTGGTGAATTTCATACACTTCTAACAGTTGGTATCCCAGGTCCAGAGCTTTGAACAATTCCACGCTGAACTACGTTCCCGTTGGGGCGATTTCTTCCTGGGTGTGCTGACAAGGTCGGTCTTGGTTGCACGTTTCGGCACAAGTACGACACAAGGGAAACATCAGTTTTCCTTGGCAATAATAAGGTAAAACCGGATGATACAAGTTCGTGGGAGGCAAGACTTTACACTTGATCAATCCTTGGTATTCTCGAATGTTTTCCAGGTCGATGTGTTCCGTCAGCAATTGCGGGTGCCCTGCGGCAAAGTGACAATATTTGCACGCGTCGGCTTGGTACAGCAAGCAGGTGGCGTTCGTCCGTCCTCCGTGCAAACTGTCCCGCGGGTTCAGTGGGTCCAACAGCTTGTAACTTTCCACGATGCGCTTAAACTCGGGATCAGTTTTCAAACGGTGATCGTACTCGTGTTCCCACATTTCTACCACATGGTATTCTTGCTCTTCTAACTTCAAGCGCCGCTGACAAGTAGCCTTGTACAAGTCTTCCATGGTCCGTTGTAAAAACTGATTTGTCGTCTTACGTTGAGGGTAGAAGATGGGACATACGTGAAATAAGCACCCGTTAAACTCGTACACGATCTTGAGGTTTTCCAAGTCCCAGCCATCCACCGAATACCTTCCGATGGTTTTCTCGCCTCTTCCGTTGCGAGCGTGTTGGATCCATTTGTCTTCCATGTCGCACAAGTAATGTAGCCAGCGTAGGGCTTTGACCGAGTATTGATGTTTGACAAAGTTCGTCGTTATAGGACTTATGACAGCCAAGGTGTTTTTGGACATGAATCGTTGGTGGTACACTAAGGAACACGCTTTGGCAATGGTGAAGGCTTCTTTCAAAGGGTCGATACCTGCGTGCTCCATGAACAGTTCTCGAAATTTTCCATAGCAACGCCGTAAAATATCCACATCGGAACGACAATATTTTAACATTTCTTCCTGAAAGTCGAAAGGGTCCGAGGCGTGAGTGTCGTACCAAGCGTAGAAAGCGTCTCGCTGTTCGTTGCGCATGTTGTCGGGGTCGTATTAGTGAGCCTCAGGCAAATGGGGTAGAACGGTTTGTTGATTGGCTTCGGTATTGAAAAAGTGCAGCAAATAGCCTTTGTCCATATCTGTCATTCCAAACGTTTTAGGCATGCAACTCAAAGGCATGGTCATGTAACTCATCGAATATTTAAACTGCACTTGGCCCACTTGCATAGAAATCATTTTGGCTTCGTTCAAAGTCACTTTAGACGTTCGGTTCTTTGTTCCGTATAGTATCTGAGGAGAAATTGTCCATCGTATCCCGAGAAATTGTGAGCCATCACCGTGGCATAGTGATGACAATCTCCGTAATGTTCGATGTCTTCTTGGCTCCACGTCTCCTCGATGGGGTCTAAGATTCATTGGACGAAATCGGTCAGCGTGTTTGGTCCCCGAAAGATTTTTTTCACGTCCTCCAGGAATCTTGCTACAGTGAGGGCAATGGGTAAAGTTAGGCTCTTGGATGCACTTCTCTCACGCTCGGTGAGCCACGCAGAAATTAGGAATGTTAATACCGGTCTCTTGCATGCATTCGAAATCGATAAAGATGAAATTGCCTTTCTTCTGGTCTTATTCTTCATCTTCTTCTTCATGTTTGAAATGGTATTTTGAATGTAGCATTGGTGTTCCATGTCCACGATTTGGTGACAAATGTGACATCGCTTCTTTGCTGAACATACGTGCAGCTTGGCACTGTTGGTGGGTACGCCTTGTCCACAAGTAAGGCAGAATCTCAGGAGTTGACAAGCACAATTCTGCTGTGAACCTTGCGTCTTTAGATGTTGTTGGTAACAGATAGGGCTGACAAACGTGCGCTGACAAGGTGGGCAATGCACTCATTCTTGTCCTTCGTCCAGACAGGGTTTAGAGGACAAACATTCTGAGCATTTCGATCCACAATGCTTGTGTTGCTCTCGATTGTTATAGCCATAGTCACATTTCTCACTCACAGTATTAACTGTATGACAGGAATGCAGTGATACTGGTAATGGCATCAAAATGTTCATCGTGATGACAGACGTGAATGTATTTTCCGTCTTTGAAATCTCTGCCTCGACACAACAGAGGTCTGCGCACTTCTTGAGGTTGTACTTTCAAGGTGTAGCGTGGAGCCAAGACGTCTTGCAACTTTTTCGTTTCACGAATGCCACAGGGTGTGTCTTTGGAAAGGACAGTTTGCTGTAACAGGAGTTCTACTTCTCCTCGTTGTTTGGCTCGGCTAGATTTCTGAATAGTTTGCCAGGCTCTTTTCCATTCTGCCGTATCGTTCTTGTCGGCATACGTTCGTCCCACCACGATGGCACGGGCTAAACACATCTTGTCTTGAGGATTAATTCAAACGAGACTCTTTTTGGTGCTGCGAAGATTGTCTACAAAGAACACCTTCTTGCGTTATCCTGTCTCTTGGGGAAGAGACACGTGGGTCATGAACAATGTCGCTTTTCCGTCGGTGATGTGGAACTTGTCGTTGGATTG
The DNA here is from genome assembly GCA_016617855.1 of Megalonaias nervosa. Taxonomy (NCBI): domain Eukaryota; kingdom Metazoa; phylum Mollusca; class Bivalvia; order Unionida; family Unionidae; genus Megalonaias; species Megalonaias nervosa. Next base: position 28,512 of record JAECUM010036519.1, on the reverse strand, counting down.
TTGTACGTGTTGAATCTGATCCATGACTTTCGAAGGTGTCAATTCTGCTGGGCTGCTAAACTCGATCCAAACGGGGGACTTCAAACTGTCGTGATGAATGGAAAGTCTCAAGCGATCATCTTCTTTGGCTCCACATTGCTGTTTCAGTGTGGTTAACAAAGAATCCCACACATTGGTGATGAACCCTTCCGCTTTCTCCAACGGTACGTCGGACTTGAAATCTTTAAGCTTCACTGTGTATGTGTAAGCCGTAGTTCTAAATTTTCTAGAGGAGCGTTTGTCGGTCTCTCGAATGTGAAAGTACTTTTCAGGGTTTACTGGTGGTGATGACAGACTCTGGTTGGGTGTAAATTCTCTGGGTCTGGATTCTGGTTCACTCATCTCATCTTCAAAATCGCTGGCATGAATTTGAGCCAAGACTTCAGCTACTGTGCGAGGCGATAAATCAAGTTTCTGCCGCTTACTTTCTTCTCCTTTCTTTACGAAATGATGTCATCGTTTCACCTCGACTGCAAAAAGTCAAATGACTACATTTGAAACGCCATGGACCCCTATATATCCATATCAGGCTCAGTGTATATATAAAGGGCTAGTGCCTTCCCTCTAAGTATTCATTTCACTCTCAAGCCGATCAGCACGATGGAAGAGCCCACACAGATCGAACTTCTGATTAGAGCTTTGCAAGGTGTCATACGAACGTTTTCTTCAGACAAGCCGACGGACTACTCTCGCTCCTTTCGAGATAAAAGTCAAGATACTTGTTATATCTGTCAGAAGAAAGGGCATTGGGCTACAGAATGTCCAGACCGTCAAAAAAGCAAGACCAGTGTCAAAAGAGACAAAAGTCAGGATACTTGTTATCATTGTCAAGAGAAAGGACATTGGTCTTCAGACTGCCCTAAGAAACAACAGGAGGAGGAAGAAGAGATGACCTCGGCAAAGGAGGAACCCCGACACGTTCAGAAAGAGAAGACACAAAAGAAAAGAACAGAAGAAGAGAAAAAAGGGAGGAAGAAGAGGAGGAACAAACTGTGAAAGTGAAGAAATTTAAAAAACAGAGAGAGAGAGTGAAAGAAAAAAGACACAGAAGAAGTCTATAAACTCTTTTTAAAAGTGTTGTGTTGTGTTTTGAATTGGATTGTAAATATTTGTACCAGAATAGACCAGACTGAAAAACGTAAGTGTCTCTTGGTTTTGATTTTTTAGAATGATAAAGAGCCAACACTCACGCACTCACACACGTACATCATAGGGTAAAAAAGGGATTTTGAGCTTTAATTGATTTTTGCAAAATGAATATTATCCCTTTTTGAAATAAGTGAGTGGCCCTGAAAAGGGCCTTTGGGTGTTTGTTTGTTATTTTGTGGTTTTTTTCAAAAAACAAACTCAGGAAGGAGAAGCAATCAGCTTTAATTGCCTTAAGCCTTTGCCACGGCCAAGATCAACTTCTGGAACTGCTCCCGTCGACGATTTGGTAGAAATCACTAGGGGTGGTATCTCTGGTGTACTAGCAGGGTTGGACTGTTTGGCTCGGGAAGGTCTTTTTCTCTTGGGTCGTAATAAAGAAGTCTGATACATTTGTTTCAGTCTTCTTAACTCTGCCAAAATGTCCAAGAGTACCATTACCGTTTGAGTTTCACTGTTCTCCTTCTCTCCTAGACCTTGTTTCTTCTCTACTGCTTCTCTTCTTCCTGTCGTTTCCTTCTTGCCTCTTCTTCTTCTCGCTGTTGCTGTTCAAGGAGAAATGCTTGTTCTGCCTCTTTCTGCTGTTGTAAAAATTTCTCCAATTCTTCTTTTTGTTTCTGTCTAAAATCTTCGACCTGTGGTAAAGAAGGAGAAGGTGGCGAAGGTACTGGTACCGGAACAAATTCTTGCGAAGAGAGAAAATCTAATAAATCCCAATTAAAATCGACCTCTTCTGGAAGTAGACCTGTATTAACTTTGGTAGCCGCTGCTATGCCATCGCTTTTCGTCTCCACAGACGGTGCACCCCAATTCATTGTCTTCTTAGTTTCCGTCATGTTTCAAAAACCAATGTCGCATCCATTCACTGTGCACAGACGCTACCTCACCTATATAGGGAATGTGACGTCACAGGTAGCTCTCTTCGGATTGGAAGACAGACTCCTCGAAGTGACTGAATTTTGTAACACGTGTTGGGATTGGTGAAAAATTTCAATCTGTTTCGATCTGGTCTCCCACTTTAAATAAACGAGGTTCACTTCATTCCCTTCACCTGTTCTCGTCGCAAGATGTGGACAAACATTGAATCCTCTACTTTCGTATTGTCGTTGTTTTTCCGTACCGACTTACCCATGTATGTTAAATCAACATGGACCATTATCCGGATCAACGAGACTACTGTTTGGAAAAGAAGATGCTATGTGGAGAGACAGGGCTGTCTGAAGCGAGTCCTCATCTACGCTCCAGATGTTAGGCAAAGTTTGAGAAAGAGAAGAAGATCAGTGAGATGTCCTCTATGTTAACGAACTGGCCTTAACTTAAAACCAAAGGCCCTTTTCAGGGCCACTTTCATATGTCTCGGAAAGATATTTATTCTTTTTTGCCTATATATGTGTTGTATGATTTGGGTATGATATATTGATGTTCATCAGTCTATGGAAACGAATGCGAATGCATAAAACATAAAGTATACTATCCACAGAAACGGACGCGAATGCATAAAAACTTTGTATAGGGACAATAGGAATGGAACAGATGGGGTGACGTCAGGGTACTTGCCACATTGTTGCGAGTGTCCAGTACCGTGACGGGGTGGGGTGGTGGTCTGTAATGTATTTTCCCATTGCCAGTGAATTGCCCCCTATTACTACTAAGGTGCTTGCAGTATTTTCTCCGAGTCGGGGAAACTAAAGGCGACACTTGCCAGTGCAAACTTTCAGCAGTCATTTATCCATCCATGCATGCATGCATACATCCATCCATTCATGCATGCATACATACATACATGCATGCATACATACATACATACATACATACATACATACATACATACAGTGAGAGAGAGAGCGGATAATTTCTTGTCCTAAGTTTATACTGGATACTTTTCAGTGTGTGGTAAGAAAAAGACGTGATACTTGAACAAGTGACAAAGCAATAAATTTTAATATTATGTTTAAGTGCCACGTGACGAAATATATCCAGAAAATGATTTTTTGTTTTAGATTATACATCCAGCTTGCTCCAGAATTAAAGCTGTTAGAAGACTAAACTCATTCCTCAGAACAACACAACATCCATTTTCCATAATTGCACACACACACACACACACACACACACACACACACACACACACAATATATGATATATATATATATATATATATATATATATATATATATATATATATATATATATATATATATACCCTACATTACAACTGAGCAAATGACCAAGATTACACATCAGTAATATGTAATAAATATGATATACTCCATGATTTGCTAGCAGTAGAGGTTACATATTTTGAAAACAATATTGTACGTTTATGAACCTACCATAAGTCTGGAATATCAAACGCTTACAGATGAGTAAGGAGAACTGCAGTTCCTTTCAGCATTATATAATTCAACGGAGGTGGTATTCTACCCGCCAGGAATGGAAGTTTTAAAATCATAAAATGACTAAGTTGGACAGTCAATCTGAACTAGTCATTTACAACCACTATACTTGCAGTAGCAATAAAATGTTTCTAATTTGTGAATCACAGACAATACGCTATCTAAAACGGGTTTAATTGGTCTCTGACCAGACTGGCTGACAGTTTAGAAAAAATTCTATTACTACCGTCATTAAATTGGATATTGTCATGGCAAGCCTGGGAGCATGCTATACTGAAGTATGGTAACAACGGTAGGGGGTTGGGGATAGAGTGTTTTGTTATTAAGATTTTGTTGAAATATATCCATATGATTTATTGTTATTTATCACGTAGTCGGTATATTTTGCCTATAGTTTGTGCAGTGTCATATTTTTGATAGTATAACACGTGAACATATCACTTATGTGATTCTGATTGGTCCAAATAAGCCCATGAAATTATTGTGCAGTATTCTCTTTACTGATTGGCTGCGATCGTTGGAAAACTTTTGCAACCCCACCTTCTGGCATTTTTCTTTTTCAATGAACATTTTGGCAGCCATTTTTTTATCCGAGTCGCGAAAGGAATTGGGGAAAAATGGTCTCTTCTATCTAAATATGGCCAATTTACCACCTCAGGGCTTGTTATGCCATGTATAACATATCATAACATGAACAATGGCTAAAACCCCAAGACAAGAACAACAACAACAACAACAACAACAACAAGTAAAACTAAGGCTATTGCTCCATTGATAGCGGGTGCGTGGGGTGGGGGTGGAGGGGGGGCGGTAAACTTATAGCATAGAATCCACTTTATATACATGCGTGGTTTAATTTTTAACTTACAGAAGTAAATGAACTCACAGAAGAATGTGGACATAAACGTTCTCCAAACTGACAGAAGTTTGTCCAACCACATATTTACGAGGTAAATATGAGATGCAATTCCGACTAAAATGAAATTTGTTTATATATTCTGTAGTCTACTGTTCCAAGTCAAGTACTGCATCCAGTAAACATTCGTTCAAATGAATATTGCAACATTGTAATGTTTAGTAGTGAAAGTGACATGTTAGGTTACGTAAACATGGATCGTCTACTGAGTTCTAGCGGGTTCTGCATCAAACAAGGCGACATCATGCTCATTCTGTGCTAAAAGATGATTTTGTCTATATAAAATGTTCTGTTTATTCGGAAGGACGCTTGTTCTTTGACTTATAGTTTGTAGGAAAAGTATAATCTACCTTTAAACGTTAATACTAGTTCATCTTTGTTTGGGACTATTTTTTATGCACAAAAATGAAAGGTGCAACGTCTGTCAGAATGAAATTATTCATTATTCTTTCTATCTAAATAATTTCCACTGAAATAGAAACTAAGCGAAAAAATGAATCTCAAATGGGTAATGATTTAGTATTAAATTTATGAAACTAGTTGAAAAATGTACAGCTTTTGCGAGAAAAGGTTCGCAATAGCTGGACATTATTCAACTTGTTTCATAAAGTCAATATTAAAGCATTACCCATTTGAAATACTCTAGGTATATTTAATTTGTATTGTGTGTTGGCTTTTCTCCATTATATATATATATATATATATATATATATATATATATATATATATATATATGTGTATATGTATATATATGTGTATATATTATGTGGTTGACCTTGCTCAGTAATTGAGTTTAGGGCCTACCTCTACAAATGTCTTGTTATTTTGTAAATAACATATTACATAGCTGTTATTCTCTATGATTGTAGATTATATTCTAAGATTATTATTAACTGGAGGTAAGCATGTTTACAGGTGTTGAGTTCGAGGTGTAGTTACCTTTGGAAATTAAAAATGTTCTTGAAGCAAGTTGTTTGCGAATTTGATAGGAAGCTGTCCCTCATTCTGGCTCTGTTATTGTACCTTAGCTTTTTACATAAATGTTGTTTACTTCAAACTTACTCATTCCTATCTGAACATCAAAAGTGGAATTAGCCTTATGGTTGTGTCCAGTTATAATTTGAGATGATTTATATATTTGAATTATTCACTGGAATTACAAAGTGCTAATTGATTTAGGACAAAATCACTATGGTGGGATTATTGTCCATTCATTCAAGGACATTTTCGATTGCATAATTGTGATACATTGATACATCAAAACTGTTGGCACATCAACACTATTCCAAGCTATTGGCACATAGGCATATTCAAAAATTGAAATTCATTCGGAACACTGCTGGAATTTATTCGGAATACCCTATACTTTTGGACCTATTTTATAATGTGTGTGGATAAAGAAACATCTCTATAAAATGCAAAAATAACTTATGTAATGTAAATAAAAATGATGTTTTCTTGAAAAATTTCAAAAGCAATATTTAATTCTACATCTTTATTTATGATAAATAATATTATACTCAAAATAAATATTGCAGAATTGAAATAATTGCAATTTGATTAACCTTTATGTTGTCAGGATGAAGTTTAAGCTGTACACTAGACTGTATTGCGGTGTTTTATTAGACTGCAGTTGAAATTCATAATGTCCAGATTTTTTTGCAGATTAAAGATGAAAAATGTTTTTAAAAAATGTTTAACCACTGAATCCTGTCGCTGACAGTGTCCATCTTTTTCACTTGGCCAGGTAGTAATTTTAGTTTAAGTTCCATCAGGTCAATGTATCCTTCCTCTATCTATAGCATGGATTTTTGTCCATACCTGTACCAAATTCATCCAAGTTTAATTTCAAGCGCAAGCTCACTTACGTTTAGAAAGTTACTCCATGTTTCAGGACTTCAGCAATCCTTAAACTGACACCTGAAATAGTTGCAATATAATTATGTGGTATGTAGAAATTCGCCTGATAACAGACGAGTCCCCGTAGAAATTATATTATAATTTCATTCGAACCAAATGCCTGTCGAAGAAAAACTTACTGGTCTGCACGACAGCCCTATTTATAACTTTTTGCTTACAATAGGCCATATAACACTCCGCAAAAGTAGTGCACGTTTCTAAGAGATTTAAAACACGATAAATATTAGCTATTTTAACTGTTAACATATTGAGATTCAAAACAAATACTGAATGCTAATTATAGTAGTCCACATTTATGTACAAATATATGAACAAACACTGAAGTTCTTGTGTAAGACGAGAATCAGTAAACACTGGCCTCCTAAGGAGGTTGGAAGTGCTTTAAGACACAGAACATGCATAATGCGATTGTATCATCTGTGAATGAGATGGTCGTTAATTATTTCATTGTTAAGCAGAACTTATTCTCCGTATATGTTGTTCATATAAACTGTTTATTAATAAAGTTCAACTACCTTGCAGATACATCATATTGAAAACTGGAGGTGCCTACAGTATACAAATTGCCTCCCAATCAAGGATACAATACATAGATGACATCGAACATAGCCCAGAATAAAGATTGTTTGTCAATCATAAAGTACATTATTTGGCAAAATATCGTCCTGAACATAGTCCCAAAATACCGATGTGCACATGAATTTGCTGGAATTATCAGTAGAATAGTGAATACTATGATACGGTTAATAAAGGTTATTATAAAATTTAAGAATAAGACGTCATCGGTACCCATAGCGAAATTTGTCGGACTCCGTAGTAAGATGTACCCAGTTAAGCTTGCCAATGGGAGCATAAAAAGAGCCAAGGGAATACAGAAGATATAAAGAAGCGAGTAACGCATGTTGATTACTTAACAGCGTTACAAGGCAGGCTACATAGAACTTCTATGAACATCATAAGATCAATATAATTGAGTTGAGTTGTTATGATGATGAACGTTACGCGCATGTTGACGCTATTACTACACTGGCACATAGCCTCCGCGTTGGTGTTGTCGGAGAGAAAGTAACAGATGTTGATTTACTGGCTCAGTTGGGATTATACTAATGATGACGTTACCGAAATGTTATCAACGTTATCGTAATAATTGTTTACGATCCTTGGCATTCTACAGTTGGGGTGGCATAAATGAACCTCCAACTGTTTTTCCGATCTGTCTCGCATTGCATATTTTGATTATTTCCTTTCGGACACACCAAATGTTTGACTCGCTAATCTTATCGAGCTAAATTATCCTCGGTAGTTGGTCGGAAGGTAATGCACAATAATAGTATGATATGACTTCACGTAATCTGTCATTTTTATTAATTTATCCCATAAAAAGAGTTTTCAATGACAATTATACCCATATGGTTTGTCCAATTAGTAAACCATCATGTTTTATGTCAGGCAAGCATAGACATGTAGTATAGGTACTTGTGATGAAATCACCACACAAAGTGATCTCCCTCTGGTGTTTACTTAAGAATGCTACATCGAGCACATTATGATATGGTTACCAGAGCGATCACGAAAGTGTGGTCACACTCCCATTCACATACTGCTTCAGGTGGCCCTCTACGGATATTACGTACTTAAAATAAAGTTGTTGCTTTTGCAGCTGCAGCATGCACAATAGCGAGAATGTTGTCATATCTCTATGCTGCTTTCATTTATCATATCCGAGATTTATTTGTATATATTTTACTTTAGAAATTGTACATGATCAAAGCACACAGTTGACCAAAGTATACTGACTTTAGCAATGATCAAAATAAGGAAAACGAATTTTGCCAGAGAAGGCAATATCAGCTTCTGAAAATGCCGCAAATGAAATTACAAAATGTATTTAATTTTTTTTTAAAGATATATGTCGTATTTTCTTTACGATTTTCCTTTGAAATCCAGGATGTAAAATGACCAAACGGACCTAGCAGGACGGAGAACCAGTGAGGAAAACCCGTGAAATTATTTTTCTTTAAAAAATGTAAACTCTATGCAAAGTATGAAACTGCAGAGCGTCACCTTATAGAAGCGTTTAGACCGCATAGTAATTTGGCATTAGGTCAATTTATTACATAATTTATGTCAGTTGGTAGAATGATGATGAAAAATGTGTTTTGAGAAACAAATCAAATACATAGGTGTAGCCATCTATTATCAACGTGTGGTATTTAGAAGAAACAAAAATAACTTTCGTGTTCTATATTATTTTTAATGTCGGGTAGAGGTTGGCACCAGTATATCCCACTCTGAATGGGAAAGTCTCAGCTATACGCACATTTTTGGTCTGTATGCTACTGACATATCTTCATTCTCAGCCATGGTCCTGTCGGCTGTTTCACAGGCTTCTTTCCGTGTCTCTCTATAGCATCTCTACACTTTATCTTTATATTTGGAAAATGGACGATCGCGGGTCTTGTGTTTTCTTTCCATCTCAGCCAATGTTTCAACTTCTATCTCAAGGAAACTAACACATAACTATCTCTCATACAAACTTTAATAGGGTTTTCTCTCTCCTCCCATTTCTCTTCCCGGTTTTCAGACAAACCATTAAACACTAAATTCTCTCGACGGGAATAGGCCTCATATTGCTCTTCTTTGTGTTTATTCACCTGCATTCGTGTTCCATATCATCAACTGTCCCAGTCCGGTTCTCAATCTTCTTGCATCATATTCTGACTGGTCAGCATTTTAGTTTTTCAGTTCATCTGGGGAACATTCAATACAAAATAAATCTTTCATCAAGTTCCCTCTCTTTATTTCTTATATCTAACACACCGAATTTCTCATTTCCTGAATCTAACTTTTTCTGCTGTGTCAGTAATGGTTCTGAACATTCATATTTTCCCCTTCTGTCTTGTGTGATGCTAAATGATAGATCTGCTGCATTTATACAGAAAGACTAGCCCGAACTGGACTTGTCAGATCAGCCCAAGAGTTACCCATCCATGTAAATAATGTTTACTGTGATTTTCATACGTTCTTCGGTAAGTTGATGTGGCCTGGTGTTACTGAAAGGCCTATGTGTCATTTGCCACCCATGTGGGTGTGTTCTGCTTCCTTCATTGATTTTGTTGGTCTACCTCTGGGCCCAGGACCTGAATTGGTCTCCACTCCGTGGAAAAATATCAGGAAAAACAAGACACTTTTCACTGCCCAAAATAAATCACTGATTTCCATTTTTTTAATTGATTAAGATGTCTGACATTTGTCTGGCTGAAAGATACACCGGATCTGGCACCTCCACACCAAAACCAATCACACGCGCCTTAACAAAACGCAGACATTATACTCCATCTCAGTTAATTAAGTGTGACCCCAGGCCACCCCCCGCGCGGGTTTGTACATGATCCTAACCTTCTTTGATTACACAATCTTTCTAAATAGAGTAACTTTTTAAGCGTTCAACTTATTGTCTATAAATAATTGTAAGTTACAGTTGTTAATTTCCCGTCTACCAAAACTCACCTTTGTGATTTATGTATAAATATAACAATTATTAAAAAATATAACAATTATTTAAAATTCTAGCGAAAAGAATTAGCGTGACTATCACCCCGTGCGTAACCGAAGTCTTTCAAGATGTGAGTAAATCAATGCAAAAACTGCGTTTATATAGGTCATTGAGAATAGAATGGACAATTTTCACAATACCTGAAAATAACGCTCTCGGGTTATCTCGTAAAATGTCGAAATTCCAAAACGAGGGGTTCACTGCTGGGAGAATTATAAACAATTAAAATGTCAGAATGAAAGAAGTATATCGGTTATATCCTAGAGTATTTACAGGGTTTAACCGTCAAACAATTAAAAGAAAACTTAAATCATATTAGTTTCAGCGGAAAAATTATACAGTCAGTCTTGATATTTTGGTATGGCATTGGTGAAATTGTGATGTAAGGTACAGTAAATCAAATTTCTTAATGGAATCAAAAGGAGTCTGAACGAAAAGTATGGAGTTAATTATTTAATTACTCTCATTTTTATTATTATCAAACGTTTGGATATCAGCTGGGAGAAAATCCAAAAGACAAGTCGCATATGGGAGAAACAGAAACAATGAAATAAAGTCTGGTAGAAATGGGAGTGATGCTTTGGGAGTTACGTAGACGATAATGATATGCCTCATATTTCCTTTGTGCAAGAAGGTTGCTTTATTTAAATAAATGAGTATTTATGGTCTAATACAATATGCATAATTTCTTCTTCGTCCTTCTTTGTGCAAGAGTTTACCAGGGAATATTTGCACTGAATATCGCTCTAGAGCAATAAATAGGTCCAGCTTCCAATTTAATTATTTTCTTTGATCTTTCCGAATCTTATGTAGGGCCTTTATTCCACATTTGAAAATATAGTTTCGCCAAAGCTACCCTGCTAAAAGTGTTCTTAGTCGCGCCCAACATAAATATATAATACTAGTCCAAAATTTCTATGATTTTTAACAAGAAACAAATGCAAATAGAACATCGGATAGGAAAAGTTGGTCCGCTTGTATGCGATTAACAAAATGTCTTTCTTCGAAGTTTTAAAAGTAACAAGCATTTTTTTTGCCCATGCATTAAGTTTTTCAAGATCATTGTTTATAATCCTTTATACGTGTGAAGGGTCTTTTAAAGTAGTGGCAAAAGAACTTTCATCAGCAAATAAAATTGTAAGCCAATTGAATTTGTCTGCTCTAAAGCTGAGATAAAAAGTAATAATAAAGACCCCAACACGAAATTTTTGGGAACCCTAGCAGTTAACTGACATTTTGATGATAATGATGTACGATACAAAACTCTTAGGTAGCAGTTAAGTTTAAGGCAAAAACATATTTTGAAATGTATAACGTAACCATCTAATCCATTCTCTATCAAAATCTTTACTGACATGAAGAAACGTTAGCACGTGATTTAATTTGAATTGATATAGGAATACATATTGTGATAAAGTTCTGTTAGTTTTCAAGTTGTTGAACGGCTTGGAGGAAATCCAGATTGATATTTATATCTCAGATATTTTTGACGTCTAAATAAAATTCTTTGAAATGATGTCTGAATATAATTCTGTGAAAAGCCTTGGACACACAGCTTATTAGAGAAATGAGTCTATAGTTAAACAACAGCACTTCGTTTCCTTTCTTATAAATCGGCATGATATGAGTTAGATTCCACTGAGCTCGTAACGTAATGGTTTCCACTGATTTATTAATTAATATTTGCAATAACACGGATATTTCTCCAGCTATGGTTTTAATAGTTTATGATTAATTTGATTGGGTCCAGCGGTTTTATTTAGGTCAAGACTATTTATTACATATATTATTTGTTGCTGATGTAAAATGATGTCAGAAAACTAATTATATTTCTAACGTGAAAAAGCTGTTTAGCAGTAGTAATTTTTTGCAGTTATCTCTCTCTCTCTCTCTCTCTCTCTCTCTCTCTCTCTCTCTCTCTCTCTCTCTCTCTCTCTATATATATATATATATATATATATATATATATATATATATATATATATATATGTGTGTGTGTGTGTGTGTGTGTGTGTGTGTGTGTGACCGAAATTGCTAAAAATGACATGCATGAATCATGCAACAAAGAAATAATATTTCTTGAAAATATTCTTATTAGGGTTACGTTCCCAGAAATAACACGCAGACATCGTGGAACAATTTAAAACACGCTTAGGATGTTGATATTGTATAATAGGCCAAACTATGCCTTGGCAAAGGACAAACGATCGCCTCAGGATTGCCCGCAAGAATGGGAAGAATATAAATATTTTCATGCATCTGATGCTATAAATGTATATTGTGTGAGGCAATGAAAATCTCTAAAGATGCTTTCTGATCAAAATTGACTTCAAAACACGTCGAAAACCTCGCCGTCCAATTTCTAGAGTAAGACAACAATAATTTGGAATTCCAGGTTGTTGAGAGCACATTGTCGAGAAATGTTGTCGACCAACATAAACGAAATGGCCACAGTTGGTAGGGTTGTATTATTCCACGTGCATTTACAACTTGTCAGACATAGGCTTTGATCCGGAAATATTCTTTACATATTGACAAAAGGACTCTTACTCTGACCGTTACTCAAGACCCGCGAGTAATACCTATAAGTGTCTAAAAAGCACAGCGATGTGTGCGAACATAAGTGTTTGCACGAAATTTCACATTTGAGAGAATAGGAGAGACTATCCTCTAATCCTTTAGTCATTATCAGTACAGTTTTGGGGTTGAATTATATGACTACGCCAAATGGAATGAGGCTATAAGTGATTTACGTACCAGCTTTTTGTTTTCGGCAGGTCTGCAAGAAGTGTAACTACTATCGACACTTGGGTGCACTACAGAGTTCAGCATTGAGACTGGTCTTCCCAGCAAGCAATCATTTCACAAAGCGTACGTAACTTACAAAAAAAGAGTGGCTGTAGGCATTTGTCCGTGAGTGATCGTGTGTAATTTACGTATACTACATTCCCCGAAAGCGTGTGAAAGTGGATCGTGTGTGTGTGTGCTGTTTTTGCTGATTTCGTCTCCGTGTGAAAAAGGAAAAATTAGCTCCAGTATCACATGCTGAACCGTCAGGTTTTCTCCCCAAGGATAAAAATATGTCCACCGTGGTTTGTATCTTATCCTAATGACCTTGTTTGAAAAGAGTCCCTGGTACATTCTGATAGACTTGAGGTACAGTTAGAGTGTACTTCAGCATGTATAACTTCCTCTGAGTCTAGCCTCAGGCTTAAGCAGTTGAGTTACACACAAGACAATACATTATTATATGTGATTCTCCAGTAGCCGTGAACAGTCTAGCAATAAGTTCAAACTTGCATCATTAATCTGGCATATGCGAATTAGGCGCATTGCCAGTGACGATGAAAAAGGTAAAACAGGGAACAAATGTGGGACACAGCAATAAGGGTCGTCGCACTAATGCACAACGGTACCATAAAATTGAAGGTATTTTTGCATGTTTATTCTCGATCTGACTTGACCGTCTGCCATTTTAGAAGAATACAAAAAAAATGTGCGAGTACTATATGGGTCATAACAAATATGGACGGAGCATGCACATACCTATAACTTTTATTCTTTTTTTAAGTGCAAAGTCCATAATTTATATTCTATAAATGTAGCCTGCCGATTCTTTCCCTTTCACGAACGATAATAAATGTTGAAGTGTCGGAAAGGTGGGCACTGATCAAAGAACTAAGCTGAATCAAATGTACTGATATCCAATTTTACTGAACGGACGCCTGATGACTTGTCAAATTGCAATTACTGACGTGACATGCAGGTCGATCTATCATAGTGCTGACGTTTGGGTTCACTTTGACGGCGATTAATACGAGTATGCTTGGGTGGCAGCATTTCCTGTGCTGCCCCAATCCGGCTTCTCCTATATTGTATCAGGTGGTCTAGCGGTTAGAGCGTCCGCCTCTGATGGGGGAGGTCAAGGGTTCGAACCCCGGCCAAGTCATACCAAAGACTTGTAAAAATCGTACTAGCAGCTGCCTTGCTAGGCGCTCAGCATTAAGAGGTTAGTGTTAGGACTGGTCGGCCTGTTGTCCGGATAATGTGACTGGGAGGGACATCATGCTGCATGTCTGCGGCATGATAACCCAGTCCTAGACATCACTATAAACTGTCACACTGCAGATATCGTAGCGATATGACTGAAAAACTATGGTTAAAACTACGCTAAAAATCCAAATCACACACACACACACACACACTCACACACACACACACACACACATTGTGTCAGATAAGGTCATTGATTATTGAGATGCCGGATTTTTATCTCTGTAAACTATCATGCATGAAAAGACATAGGGAGCTCGACAATAATGACTCTGTATGGAGTCAGGTATCACTATGATGAATGGGGTGTCATTTGATCCTCTTGTAGTCCATAAGAAAGAACATCATTCATGGTTAGTTCCTGTTTTGTTTTGTTCTGGAGACTTGCGAACCAGTGAAATATATTACTTGCAGTTAACCTAAAGCAACATAAAAGTTTAAACAGAAAAAGAATGTTTACTGCATTCTCTCCCTCCTTTTGTCTTCAGTTAGGAATGATAAAGCGAGCAGGTCTCTATGCGGCCGGGTCCGGAAAGATCACTTGCACTATAATCTCAAGTTGGACTGGGCTATAGTTTCCATAGTTGGACTGGGGAATAGTTGCCGTAGTTGGACTCTGGCATAGTTGTCTCATTCAAATGTAACACCTTTTTAGAAAATGCAACATAACCATGCTGAGGGATTATTTGTTGTGTCCATGTTAGTGCCTGAGATAAGAAAGAAAGCCATGGTGCATCTAAACTCATAATTATGCACTAAATTAAATTACAAATGTGCATAAAAATAAAGAACATATATCAATTAGTTAATTTGTGCAGTAATAAATATGTCCCAGTCCAACTATAGTAACTATACCCAGTCCAAATAATTGCAACTATGCCAGAGTCCAACTATGGTAACTATTCCCCAGTCCAATTATGGAAACTATACCCCAGTCCAACTATGCCACCTATGCCTCAGTCCAGCTTTGGCAATTATTCCCCACTCCAACTATTGCAAGTCTCCCCTGTTCAACTATGGCAACTATGTCTCAGTCCAGCTATGGCTAATATGTCCAAAGGATAAGTGGAAAAACAGGGTGAATACAACTCTTTGATAAGTAAGCTTTGAATATTCATTAACAGCTAATTTATTCTATGCGTCTGAGACAGAAAGTAAACAAAATAGACCAAATAATGCATGTCTCAAGAATGCAAGAGCATAAGATTTAGATAATATTTCTTCCTTATAAATGTACCTATTACACACATTTATCTGAACCATAATTGCATAGCACTGAACTGATTTTAACTTCCTTTGAATGCAAGCAAAACGTGATTGCATAATTGTTAAAGGTCACTGGCCAGTTATATTTTACAAACGTGTGGTATTGTTATAGTCATTAAGAAAACGCATTTCTGCACACAATAAAAACGTTTAATCAGACTTAAAAATTCGCTTTTAAATGAAAACATTATTCGGCAATCTCCGTAAATATTCGGTAGTTTCCGTGTGCCATAAACGGATATGACGTCCATTTATCCCTTCTATTCAATCTAGCCATTCAAGTGTTTAATTTCCCCACGTAAATGTCTGTGTGATATATCATACGATCGTGCTTTTGTACAGCAAATCTGGTGCACTGTGTTGCATATGGATGTAACCAAAAGAGTGGTGATGGGACAAAGGGGTTCTTTCTTTTTCCGAACGACCCTGCTTACCACAAAAAAGTGGATTGAAGCTGTGGGATCGAATAGGGTGAGGGATGGGAAAGTCCTAAATCCTCTTAAATCCCTTAGAAAGCTCTATGGCGCATATGAGAAAAGGAATAGAAAGAGCGTAAGTATAATATATAAAATATATGATTACAGTACAGTAATGTTAATGCAGATTTAAAATATTAATGTTTAAAATAATCATAATACTTTTTGAACGTGCAGAGTGTAGACTTTGATCAAACTCTTTATTTAGCAGTATTATAACTTGCATGAACTCAAAATGATTTTAAAAAAGAAATATGAGGTATTACTCTGTTACGTTTATCATTTATAGGTGTACAAGTCAGTACAATCAGTCACACACCTATATAATCCAGGGATAGCACTTTGCGTTCTGTCTGGTGTATATTTATAATTTTGTATAAAGTATCCTATATACCTTGATTTCTTTTATTGGAAACCGGAATGACTATGTAAATATATGAGAATTAATTACCAGGTCTTCATGCGAGTGTGTCTGCTACACACGAGTGCATATAATACCGATTCAATTACATCATTTATTGGTGATGCGTGCTTAATCGTGATGGTATATGGGTTGGTGTGTGCAGGCAAGACGGTAGGTGCCGTTTACCCGCGGACTTGGGTTCGAATCTCCGTAGAGTAGGAATTAAAAATTATCTATCCTGTATGATAGCATTATTTGTATTATATATATATACCATATTTACCTTATATATCGTGACAGAATAAAATATTTTTTTTTTTCCTGTTCCAGAACTTATGATGAAACCTTTCTTCATCAAGGTATATGTTCCAAGACTTAAGAAACGAAATAATTTGTGTTGAATTTGTGCCCACCCATCCCACCCACAACAAAATAGATAAACAAAACACTTATTGGAAAATAAAATGAAAGAAGCTAATCTTGCATTGTTATCATTTATTCCTTCTTTTTCATCATGCGAAATTTATTAAAGAATAAACTATTTCCACGAACTCGGTATATGTAGCAGATGCCGGCAGGCGTATGCATCCGTACTGTAGTGTGTATCGCTTATGTCAAATAACGAAATCACGAATGAGACAGGAATATCACCCGATTGCTTGAAGGCACCTGTCATTCACGCATGATACGCTTAAAGGTGCAAAATGACCAAGATTGCATTGTATCTAGGTGAATTATACAACGGTATCTCGCAAATAAAAATCATTATTTGAAAATACATTTACTGTGAGTGTAAACGATAATGTTTTAGTTGGCATGCGTTACAAAATTATTATTAAAGCAAGTTATTATTATATATACTATTTACCCAATGGACATCAATGCCCGTTTGTATCAATTATGATTACATATGGCAAACACATAGAAGCCCGGGTGATGAATAAACACAACTGGCAGCAAGCAATAAACTCATTGCTTAAACTTACTGACAGAATATCAATTACAAAGGTTATTTTATTACAAAGCAAGCCAACCCAGGAAACTGACTATGGATTCTTTTAAGTGTGCCGATTTTTTTATGAAGTCGGCCGACATAAGGAAGCCAATTTTGGTTTCTCTAAATTCTTTTAAGTGTGTCGATTTCGTTTTCTTACAAAGTCGGCCGACATCGGGAAGCCAGTATTGATTCCTTTTTACCTGTATTAACGGGAATTTTGAAAATAAATTGAAACAATGGAACAGTTTTGAAATCAACACAATCTAGGTCTTCGTGGACGCATATCGATATAAGGCTGAACAGTAAATTAGTTTTTAATAGTTTCATCTAAATGTTCACTATCCATATTCATATGTACGTCTTTTCCGTTTGGCGTCCTCTATAGGTGAGAAATCGTAGCTAAGGGGAAGTAACAGCGTTGTATACATCTATTTCGAGTAATTAAATTATTATTCCTTCTTTAGACTTGATACTTATTTTTATTCTTTTTGTGCGAGGATAGCTACTTTTAATCATGCAATGCAAATCTGATGTAAAAAGAAAACTGTTGACGTATGGCCGGTGACCTTTAATGTAATTTGTTTTCTTCAGGCTTCGGGTACTGCTACTGTGCAAGTAGGGTACGTAATTGTGTTCCGTTTATTGCAATTTGATGGCACCATGGTAATTCATTTCAGGTACTGGCACCATAACTAGACCAAATTTCAGTCTAAATTGACAACAAACGTTTATGGACGTAGAAATTTTGTGATCATTTTCTATGAAAAAGAGGCAGACAGCCTACTGGTCTGGTGACATTTGTCTCTAATGGCATCACATTCTAAACCTCCACGGCCTTGACGGTCTAAATATCCTCTGACAATTGTAAATCAATATACCAATGAGTCTATGAAATCTATTTTGATTCAAAATTATGTTTGATTCTATTATGGTCACTACTCTCTATGAATTTTTGTATTTCCTAATGGAACCCATGGAACCCTTAATATCTCGTATATAACTGTATTGAGTCACAATCCGCATATCCACTTCTTGATAGAAGGTAAATATCATTTTAAAATTTTTGGCTGCATGTTACTTCCAAAGCAAAATACCGGATGGAGATGTTTGTCAGACATTCTGACATTCGATAATTTTTCTAAATTTATATTATAATAAACCTATGGTATGTGATATTTGAATTTACATCTCCGTTTATAGCTTTGTTAGATTTGAGTGGTTCTTTGTTGAATATGGAGAGTAGGCGTTGAGAAGATATTTTTCAAAGCTGTATAATTAGCCAATTTCTAGGAGCAGACGTCGTAATGTTCAACATTGACGAAACTTTATGGTAGACTGGATTAGTTTCGTACAATGGGCCCTACCTAATTTTTTTACATTAGGAATTCTCAGGGTAATCTAATGGAAAAGATTTTAGTAATTTAAGACAGTAATAAATTTTTCAATTAGGTGTTTGGGTCGTGTTCTGTGGTGCATGCTGTAAAGTACCATGTTTGGGTCGTGTTCTGTGGTGCATGATGTAAAGTACCATGTTTGGGTCGTGTTCTGTGGTGCATGATGTAAAGTACCATGTTTGGGTCGTGTTCTGTGGTGCATGATGTAAAGTACCATGTTTGGGTCGTGTTCTGTGGTGCATGCTGTAAAGTACCATGTTTGGGTCGTGTTCTGTGGTGCATGATGTAAAGTACCATGTTTGGGTCGTGTTCTGTGGTGCATGCTGTAAAGTACCATGTTTGGGTCGTGTTCTGTGGTGCTTGATGTAAAGTACCATTCATTGTTTGGAAAGGCTTACTGAAGAGACGTACAATTGTAAACATACAATTGTGAACCCCCGAAAAAACCTCTGCAAGTGTGGCATTAAAACGTCGTGGTGTGCGGTGATTACATGATCAGAGATAAATATTTTTAGTATTTTTGCGTGTTTAAGAACCCTTAAGCTGACAAAGAGTTTTGTCATAAGCTCATTTAAAACAGGGAAAACACGGACCTCAAAACAAGACTCAGGCAGGATTTATTTGATTCACACTGTAGGGAGAGCCTTATGTGTGTTATAATATTTTTAAAAAGTATACCACAATTGATTTAAATTTGTTCTTGCAAATGAAGTAATGTTTTATTTGCAAAAATGAATCATAACTACTTCAAACATATCAAAGAAGCGTCATTGTTTAGCGAATATGTATTTGGACTTCATATTTGTAATCTGTGGATTGGCATGACCTTCCAGTTCGACCCTTTTCTTGTAAGATAAATTAAACTCGATCAAATCACACTGGAGGAAATGTAACAAAACATGGCCGTTATGCGTAATTGTTTCTACATATGCAGATATATAAGAAAGGTCTAAAGTTTGTCATCAGTTCAATGAATCATACCATTAACTGGGGCAATCAGTTATTATTGCATTGAATAAGTCCAATAAATCATCAATACATTTTTCTAAGTTTCTTTTTCAAGATTTAAACACCACAGAAAAATGTTACTGTAATAAACAGAAAGTAACAGTAAAGTCTAAATGCAAATAACATGATTTTTGATTCCAGCCTCTTCACATGGATTTGGCGTAGGATGACACAGTTGACAGATGTGATGAGGCTGACAAAATTTCCGTTTATTTAATTCAAATTCAGCCAGGTTTATTTTACACATGTTATGTCCAGGTTAGAGAGTAACATAAGTACAAATAGTCTTCGTACATCGGAGCTTACAACTAATGAACCGGATTGTATCAAAAACGTGGAAATACTAATGAAATGCATAACGAACTTAATTAGTGTACTAATACTTAAGACATAAGTTAGCCTTGAGGTGCAAAGTGGGCATCTTAGATGCGCGGTCCCTGTTTTGCTAAACCATACCGGAGTTTTCTTAAGAACTAATTTGTTAGGTCGTACTGCAGAAGCTTCCATATGGAATAATTTGGTTGGTAGCACAGCAACAATTCGGGGTCAGTTTGACATCGGGTGGGAGTTGTTAGTGATTCATTTTGGGATAATAAGGATTGTGCAGTGTACATTGTAAAAGAACCATGTATGCTTTGAGAACAAGTCCAAACTTAAAGTGGTATATAATACTGGCTCGTTTACGTATCAGGTTGTTACCACAGTGATATTGGAGCAATATGTGAGTTGGCTCTGCTAGTGAAATGAACCGCATGAAATGATAAAATCTTTGTAGAAAGATAAAAGGTTCATTGTACATAAATTTGGCTAAGAGCTTCGTCACACTGTTGGTAGTTTAGTGTGAACTGAAAAGATTGTTGTTTATTTTTGGTTAGAAATGTACCTCCAAGCATTGGAAAAGTACTTAGTTTATAGCTTGTACCAACAGAGAAAACACTCTTAATACCATTCGCACAATGTTCTCGTTTGCTGCTTATGTGCCTAAGGGGTCATCTTTCTCCGTTACGGGTCGTCATCATAGTCATTGAAGTCACATTGATGTTAACAGTACTTAAGAGTAAAAAGGGTTAATTCTTAACATTGCATTATCTGACAAATGTTTCCTTAAGTAGCGGTCGTTCAGCGATTATATTCAGATGTGTAGACTACATTTCTTAATTTTGCCGATAACATTCATATCCAGAAAAAGAATACGTTTTCCGCATGCAAACAAAAGTAAATAGCTAAGGTGTCAATCGGTTAATCGATTACGTTGTCAGTTAGTTTTGTTATACGGTTGGGTTTTCGTTTTGCATTGTACTTATTTACTTATTTTTTAATTGAACTAGTTGATTACTTAGTAAATTGCATAGATAGATAGACAGACAGACACAGACAGACAGACAGACAGACAGATAGAACATTTTCCCCGTGACATGTAACGAAAATAGAGATATGCTACTGAGGATAAGGAGAAGACCAACATTAGATTTAATTTTGTCTTGATAGAAACTTAATTTAGAATGAAAATTTATTTAGAAACTAAAATCATAAATGCTGCGAACGAACAGTGTTCTCCTTGAACGCAAGATAGAACCAGAAACCTAAATCAATATTTGGTATAAATGTTCCTGTAGGTATATTAAGCACACATATCACTGAGTTACAAACTGGAATACATTCATTTCCTATAAATATTACATAAGCCATGTGTCACATTCTGGCTATCAAATATAGTCCCACATTTTCAACTAGAACATAATTAATTAAGATCATTGCCATTCTATTTCATGTAGAAAAATAATGTACTAAAATATTCTTACTAGGAAATCGAAAAATTTCTTGCATTATGAATCATCAAATTCTATTCCTTTTCTTCGGTTTCAAAAGCAGATATAGGAAACCAGAAAACGTAAACATCCAAAATGGTCCAGCATACAGGTATATGATGCAAAAATACATATCCAGCTGTTTATGATAGATAAAAATAAAATGAGAAAAGTGTAATACAAAATTATGAGTAGTTTGCACGTTAAATGTACATGAGAGAGAAAACATTTGTCACTATGGTACTTATTCATCACAACAGAAGTACTGGATATAGGAAATTATACTTTAACAATCCGGTGAATATTCTCTCCATCACGTTAAAAGTTCCCAGAGCATGCATGCATACATACATACATACATACATACGTACGTACGTACCTCCTTATTACGTTCATAGTCCACCAAGGAAGGATACTTTAAAGCCATGCAGCATGGCAATAAACAGAATATCAAAATCAAAGGACCAATAGCTTGAATGCACGAGTTAGAGAGCGAGGTGAAGGCGATGGTGCGTAATTTAAAGTGCTTATATATTTATGATAACTTCCGTTATCTATTTGTTTTTCTCGCATGGATTGTTGTATGATGTTCCTGTCATGACTCAAACGTAAAGATATTATAAGTCATATAATATACTTTAATGTTTTCAAATACTTTTTCAAACTTAGATCTCCCATAGTATATGAAAATATCCTATAGAATATATGATATGGATTTTTTTAAAAACAAAAGTACTAAAGATTATATAGTTATGAGTGGGCAAATATGGATACAACTCTATCCTGCATTTTGAGAAGATGAGGCGTCGAAAATGACATAATTGGTCTTTCAAATAATTCTCAGAAGTAATTCAAGGTATATTTTATAGTCTTCACGCGCGCACGCGCGCGCGTGTGTGTGTGTGAATAAAGGTAGCAATGGCTCTTCCATGTACAACATCCATAGAAATTGTTAATTGCTTATGAATTAGTTCTTCCCTGAAAAAATCACATATTTCACAGAATGCTCAAACGTCATTTTACTACACTGACATGATGAGAACACATCATATGACACAGTAATAAACATGCAAAAATGCTTACAAAGAGGCTTTTTTAAATGAGTACCAAGATGATGCACGATCAAGTTATCCGTTAGTCTCATCAAGTCTGCCTACTTTATATGACATTTTTGTCCCGTCGAGTAATAATATGTTTTGACAGTTGAGGAATAGTTCTTGCCTTATGGCAACGGCTGCACTATCTCATCGTCGTCAGAATGCAGAATGACCGTTCCCTAGGGAGTAATTACCGTTTGATGCACACTCACACGTACGCACACTTAAATATAAAGAGAACATAAGTGGAAAATCAGCTTTAAACATTAGAAACCCTTCACACGTATTCGTTCTTCATTCAAAACACACATTTTATAAAGAATACTTAAGTTTTAAGCAAATGGTTTCAACAAGAGGCACCTTTCAATAAAATAATAAAGCCATTTTATTTATATACAAGTTTGTTTAAAAAATAATGATTAGCAATAGACCAATAGTGGCACGTATTTTCTTACAATTATTTAGTAAACTAGACATCATGTCTTTTTGTACATAAACAGTCAAGTAATAAACATAACAGTTTAAAATTAATATTCAAATATATGACACACTCCTGAATGCACAGGGATTCCCTCAGACATCAGATTCAAGGTTATCTTATCATCTACAATGATTCGGACCCCTACGCGTTGTGTTTAAAACTTAATTTATACAATTATGTTTTTGAAAAACGGTATGCGATCTCTCGTGGATAAGCAAATAGGAGAATAAAATTTCATCCAACCTCTAACCTGCTGCCACAAAAAAGAAAAATAACAATATTTGCTGTTAATACTGGCATTGATTAAATTAGAATACATATTTGCAGACTCTTTAAGGTCCTAATGTTTGCATTGATATGCATCTTCTTAAAATCACCGAATCAAAACTAAATTATATGTAATTTTGAGACATATTGCAAGCTGGTGAAATAGTCTTCAAAATAAACATGTTTTACCTCGGAAAGAAAGAATGTACTAAACATTTATGATAATATTTATTTAAACTACTACAGCTGCAAAATCACACCAGGCTGACCACGTATACGATATTGTCCACATAACGGATTTCGTCACAGCTGCGGGTACGCTATAGGGATAGGTCTCAAACTATTTTACGACTAAAGTTCACTTGGTTAGCTTGAAATGTCTCTCGATTTCTTGCATTTGGCAGCTTATTTTCACTTCAAAAGTTTTCAAATTATGGATAATAAGAAAGCTAAAGCCTAAATTATGGCATACTACTGCCATACCTAGCTTTTGTGTTATTCTTCCTGCATCCAGGTTGATTTCCTGTAAATGCAGATGGATAAGAACTTTTAGACACAGTTGTGTGGTTGCTGTGTCATAATCTCTTCTCTCCCTTAATAAGGCCTGACACATGCATTCATCAAGCAGTTCATAGTATATGGCAGATAGATTGATGTCAACGTGTCTATTGCATGAGATAAGAAACGTTTCCTACCATTTGTAGTGATTTTGGAATAAAGGATAGTTGGCGAACAGCTAACAGAATTAAACATTCTTCCATCTTTGCCACGAATATTTTCCACACAAACGGACAAGAAATGTATGCATTTTTGTAAAAGGATAAAATGTTTGCTTGAAATTAGCATAATGAGAAACAATCTGCCAGAAGATTAGATTGTCTGACGACTCGTAACATTTTAGATACTTTCATAGATAGGTATCAACGTAATCAGATATCCCATAGATATAAGAAGATAACATACAATGCACGGGGATTTTGTGACTTTGTAACGATCCACTTAGTTCTAATATTCTACATTATTACACTCAAATTCTACGCTCACCTTGTGGGCGAATTCGTCCATAGACAGTGCGTACCATACACGGTACTAAATGATTGTGAATTTAACAGCACTTTTGTAGAAGATAAGAAGCTCAGACCTTTGCCATAATTACTCCCCGTTCGGCGAGCTCTGTATTTAACAGATCTTGTTGACGCGCCGAAACGGGTAGGGTAGGACCAATGATGACAATCTCCTATCCGCTGTCCTGCATAAGTGCATACATTACGTCTAAATATTGCGACCTACTTTGTCTGCCATTTTGAATGTTGAACCAAATAGTAACATTGGTTACACTCTAATTAGAAAAATGACGTTATACGCCCACAACTAAACCGCCAAACCAGGCATAAGGTTTACTGATTAAATCAAAATAAAAGGTTAATCCGACAGCTCAACTTTATTATTTCTTTGCTTGTATTAAACCAGAAAGACGGCACGCAACGTTATAGACATAGTAAAATGAGGCAGGTTTGTAATAAAATGTTAAATTACCTATTTAATATTATTGAGATGCTCCAGTTTTAATGATATCTTCAAACAAAATTACATCAGTTGCTTATTAAGTAACTTTGATTTATTTTGTAATAATTCTCAGCGTTTTGGAAGCGGATAATTGTGATAGAATGTGAATAGCATTTACCTTTAAGAGGTAGTTATCTTTAGATCCTTACATTTTCTAAATGCATTAAGAAAGTTTCTCAAAGATCCAGATACTTCCTTTATCGTTACATGATCTACAATGAGTTCAGAAAGCTTTGTCAACTTATGTACTGAAGACAATGTTTCGGGTATTTCTTCTATATCTATGTAGCAGAAGGAAAGAGTGTGCAGTTTTGTACACTTACTTATTGCTTTGAAGAGTACGCTCGAGGAAGATCCAGCTATTTTCATCTTCTGCATGTGAAGTTTCAACAGTTCCTTCAGTTTTGCAAGAAAGGAAAAATCTGGAGTGATTTTCCCCGTGTCCATTTCGCAAAGGGAAAGACGTTGAAGTTTCGCACACTTACCGATGCCTTCTAGAAGAATTTTCAAGGATTCTCCTGGATTGACACTGCTTAAATGGAGCTCAGTTAGGGTCAGAGTGGAGATCTGATTTCCAAATGTTTCCCACGAGTTGTCTGGCATATTTACTGCTGAGAGAGAAAGCACTTTAAGGTTGCTTTTGACCAGATTTCGCTTATGCTTCTTCGTCGTATCGAATAGAAAGTTGATCGGGCTATGCGATATGTTAAGTTTTTCTAGCTCTAAATGTGTCAATTTAATTTCGTCTTTTGGTTTATCATCATTTCCCTTACTTATAGTGTTAGGCAAATGCGATTCAGATGACTTCTGTTGAATGCTATTCCTTGAATTCCCCAAATTTACAGATTCAAGATTTTGATACAGGTTCAAGTGAGAAAGTAAAGTGTCTACTTCACCGACCAGAATCAGATTTTGCAATTTGAGTGTTTTCAGCTTCTTATTGTTCTGTATACCCTTTGACAGTTTATTCCATGAGTCAGTTACAAGGCCTGACGTGTCAGGCAGGATATAATTATCGTCGGTCCAAATTACTGATGGGAATAGCTCCAACCACTCGAGGTCTGGGCACAAACTTAAAGCCTTTATAATTAGACCCAGAGTGCCTGTGTTGATATTTATAGATTTGATCACAACCTCTTTCAGTCGATAAGGCACCCGACCATCCCACTCCTTGCACAACTGCAACGTACACTTTTGTATGTCAAGCATTAAAGTCTCTAGCATTGATAAAAAGGGTAGACGAAAAACAAGATTTTTGTCGTTTTCATGATTTTTCAACACAAGAGAGGTCAAATTATCAATGCAATGCAAGGCAGGTGTCAGAAACAAGAGTTTCTTTTCGTCAAGCACGTCGTTATACATGAGCCATTGAAGCCATCTAATTGGTTCTGCATCGGTAGAAGTTGATTTTTGCGTTATGCAGTAAATTTTCCAAGCGTTGCCTCCTTTATTGCCCATAATGTTTCTGCTCTCTATTTCCAAGCTTTTTCGTGCTTTGTTCATAATGTTTATTACCACTGTGCCTGTGTCTGACAATTGGAAAAGCATGTGAATTATCATACTGTTTTGCAAGCAAGAACTCCCACTGGACACAATAAACTCACACTCTTTTCCCTCTTGCAATGCAATGAAAATGGAGACAAAAAACTCAAATATAATTCTATCGGAGAAAGACAGATTTGATACTTTCCTGTTTGTTGACGTTAAAAATGATTCTGTTAAAAGACCAGTTTCGCAAATAACTTGAATCTGAAAGTAATTCTTGTTTGCTATCGAGAATCTTTCGGGGACTTTGAATTTACTGTCTTTTCTTTCTATTTCTGGAAAAAATCTTTTAGCAGCAACACCACTTAGCACACGTAAGAGATGTTCGTTCTGCATAAGTATGGGCCATTGATTTAATTTGGTGATGTATTTTTTGACATCCGTGGATTTTTTACCGAATACTTTCTCGATAAGTTCTTTGCGCTGCTGATCCGTCATTGCACGACGCAAATAATAATCAATGATATGAAGCAGAATATCCGTTGCTTCAATAAAAGGATCTTTGTTTTTCATCCACACATGCAACATCAGTAGACTGATATATGGTACTTTGAGCAAAGATTGTACCTGGAGATGTTCTATAAACTCCCAAAACTTCTCAAAGTTCTGTACATGCAAAGGATTTATGCCCTTTAAAAGCCTCCTGGCAAATTGCTTAGAGGTTTCAGTGTCCATCTCTCGGACTCTAAAAACCCTCATCTGTTCTAATTTGTCATGACACGTATCCTGCAACAGTTCGAAACTAGCTGGTCGCGACGTAAAAATAGCAAAACAGGAAAATATAAGTTGATCATGTAACAGTTCTGATATTGGTTCTGAATATTCCCGTATTATATCCAAACCATCCATGATAATAAGTACATCCTGAGGCTGACGTTTTACATATTTCATTAAAAACTCTTGATATGCTGCTCTTTCTTTGAATAAGTACTTTTGCAATAATTCCTGAAGGGAAAGACCTCTATCAGAAAACTGCAGTGGCACGTACAAAAGGATCTGAATATTTCTTATATCTGGCAAAATTAGACCTTGAATATTAGCATCTTTATTGTCAGACTTCTGTAACCAGCAATTAACAAGATGCTTGCACCATGTTGACTTACCACTGCCACAATCGCCGAAAATGATGATCGGATAAAATTTATTTATTTGCTTTGCGACGCCTTCATCCTTACTAATCAGTGGTTGACTGTCATGTGGTGTATCTGAAGAAGTGTCGCTTTTGCCCTTGTCTAGATCTGTAAATTCTACTTTTTCAACATTAATATTCACGTACAGATTTGACACATTGACACAATACCCTTCTTCGCCGGTAGGAGACAGAGACACAGACATCAGACTTTTGTACAGCTTCCTCAGATGATTCTGAATTCCAAGCAGTACCTCTCCTAGAAAGAAAGTGAAAAACTACTTTGTGAAAGGCTTTTTCAAGAACAGGGTGGGAGTTTCTGGGACTTAAAATCTATAATCAAGGACAAAACAATACAGGCACAGAAATTTTGTGACAGCTGTAGTAAGCCTATTAAAACACTTGGTTCTCAAATAACTTTCTTTGATGAAATCATGCAATTTGACAAAAAATGTGGCTGCAATACCCTGATGTAGCAATACAAGGCAATGAAGTGAGCGGGCTTTTATCATGTAAGTGGGATCTTAGAAGCATTGCAATCAGCTGTTATCCTAAATATATTGTAATAAATGTAGCTTAATTGTATTTACGTCTTCGTTTATAGCTTTCATAACTTTTAGCAATTATTTTGTATATTATAGGGAGTCGGTGTTATGATGATATTTCTCAAACCA
Source organism: Megalonaias nervosa (assembly GCA_016617855.1). Classification (NCBI taxonomy): domain Eukaryota; kingdom Metazoa; phylum Mollusca; class Bivalvia; order Unionida; family Unionidae; genus Megalonaias; species Megalonaias nervosa. The sequence continues at coordinate 375 of JAECUM010036519.1, read as the reverse complement.
ATCAATTAGCCAGTGTTCAAGAACAGACGTCATAATTGACAGCATTCACGAGACTATATGGTAGCCTGGATTAGTTTCCTAAAATGGACCCACCTTAATGTGTTGAAGTAAAGAATTCTGGGGATATTCTAATGTACGAATGTTTAGTAATTTGGTAAAAGTATAATTCTTTTCATTAGGTTCGTGCCAATTTTTTGTGTTACAAGGTGTAGAATTTTAAGATAAGGTTTGGAAAGGCTTACCGATGGGTCAAACAAATGAGAAAGAAGAAAATCAATGTAAGTGTAAAATTAAAGTCTCATTAGTGTATGATTATTAGGTGATTAGAGAAAACCTTTTCTGGTATTTGCACGTTGAAAAACATGTAAGTTTACA
>JAECUM010036516.1:0-30239 GCA_016617855.1 Megalonaias nervosa | reverse complement strand
CTATCATTGTTAGCAGCGTTTCTTGGTCTTAGTTCTTCATAAGCAGCTTTTGCAAGTTATTATAATGTTACGTGTCTCGGCTCTTACAAAAGGTAACAAGAAAAGAGTGAAGCCAACAAGCTTTGTAAAATTTAACAAATTATTTATTTCCCTCGAAAACCAAGGTAAAAATGAAGAAAAGGACTTAGGGTTTACGAATCAGATCCCAAATTAATCCAAGAATTAAAAAATAGAAGTCCTATTATTAGAAAGTCTTAAATGAATCTGAGTTCGAGTCCCGATGAAATTCAAAATTGAGGGCGATGACGTCTGTTGTGGTCAGCGTTAAATTGATGTATCAACAGTTTCTTTGTTGAATCACAGAAAATAATATTCCAGTTTGGAATTCCGAATAAATTTCAGTGAATGTCTTTGTCCACGAATTCTGTATGAGCACTTATATATTTCCAGAGAAAATAAACACTAATTCCATAAAATAGAATTTCAACTCAAACTGGTCACAACAAAACACCTTTAAGTGTCAATGGTTAGAGCCCGAATTGGCTAATTCTTATGATAACATGACTTATAAGACTAATTAAAACGCAAAACAGATGCCCGGGTGGGGGTCAGGAGTTCATCTTTCCATAAGGTATAGAAGTTTGTTACATGATAATTATCACGTACTCCAGGTATGGCCTTGATTCCACTGAATGAATCTTACTCTTGCAAAGAATTTTAAAAAAGTTTTTAAAAAAAGTTGTTTACCAGAACCCTTACTGGTCCTGAATCAAGGTCAACAACCAGATACAATGTTTCTCACCCATGCGACAAAGAAATCTAGCTGTTTTGCTAACCTCTTTTCTTATCTCAGTCTAGTCATCTCAGACCAGTCGTCTCAGTCAAGGTGTCCACGCGCTCAGAACTACTTTTAAAAAAGAAAACCTTCTTGTCTTCTGCTGTGCCTGACGTAGTTGTTCTAAAAACAAACTACAACAAGAACAAATATATAACAAAAACATAGTAACTTACGGTCAATCCACCTTTGAGAACACACCATACAAAAACATTTCGAGAGAGACAAAGACACATGCACACAATGTCGAGCTATTTTGATATTATGCTAGTTCGCTCCACACAGCATGGTCAATTTTATCCTATATGCAGGCTTAGCTCAGTACACTTTCAGGTCAGCGTCATTAAATGTAGCTAAAGCTACCTAACTAGTTTTAAATACTTCGTGTGAAACAAATTATATACTGTTAGCTACATTTAATGACGTTTTATGTTGTTATTTTTCTTTGCTCACGCGTATAAACTGTATACTTCGGATGCAACTGTCACACCACAGCCCTCATTAACATATGTAAACATTTGGACGTGAACTATATTACACCACCGGTGCTCGACGCGAGCTTGATGTTGAGAAAAAACACAATAACCTGAAGGAAAAAAAGTATACAGAGTGACAAAAATACCTTAGATTACCCCCATGACCCGTTCTGACATTGGACCCTCTCTATCACACTATATAAGAGTCTCTTATATAGTATGATAGAGAGGGTCCGATGTCAGAACGGATCATGGGGGTAATCTGAGGTATTTTTGTCACTCTGTATTTTTTTTTTTCCCCTTCAGATTATTGGTTTTTTTTTTTTCCTCAACATCAAGCTCGCGTCGAGCACCTGTGTATTACACTAGAGAAGAGTTCTTTTTACTCTAAAGGAAAATATTGGGTGAGAAAAATAATCTTCGTTGGGGTTTGGACCGAGAAAAGGAAATCCCAGTCGCTAGGTTACATTATATGCAAGCCTCTTGGGGAGACAAATAATGTAACCCCTTGACTAGGATTTCCTTGTCTCGGTCCAAACATAGATTCTATATTTCTACTAATGGTTGTTTATCAGTAAAATAAAAAAAAAGTCAGGTCAAACAGAACTGAATTAATTTTCTGGACAATTTTAAATCCAGTAAATATAGTTACATTACAATAACATGTTATGAATAAAAAAAATATTAAAAATAACAAACAAATAATTAAGTTACGTATACATAACAATAAATACTCGTAAAATTTACAAAACTGCAGTCTTCTCCTATGTAAACTAGAGTCTTAATTAAATAGTTTGTGTCTCTTGCAGTCTTTGTGGGCTTATGCAAAGAAAATCATGATGGTACCGTATAAACTCGCTTATAAGTTGAGTCAACATGCAAAAAACAATGTTCGGATCTGTCGTAGTATAACGTGCCTGCCGATCAGGGTCAATGTTGTTTTTTTCTACTGATTACTCCTAACAACTTCACAGACCCTGATTACTCCTAAGAAATTGCATAGACCCAGATCAAGCGCATTATACGACGACAGATCTGAGTGTGCAGTTTGCAGTTGGACTCGGCTTGTAAGCGTGTGGATATGTTGTGTATAGCTGGCCATAATGGTATTCTGCTTCTGTACACAATTTTACTGATGTGTTTGGAGTCACAACATGGAACAAAAGGAACCTTTAGTTGGTGATAGCAGTTTTTAAATTTAACGACAACCCTTTTCAGGCATTATGTCTATTGTATTATGTATTGTATATATTTTGTATTCTTGTAACTTTGATTCCAAATAATAAATTACAAAATTATGTTATCTTTTGCAAACTTGAGATGATACCAGTTTTATCACTGTGATTAAAATCAGCTCTTCACTGTCCTACATGTCCTTTTGTGTCGTACATGTCCTTCACTGTCCTACATGTCCTTTTGTGTCGTACATGTCCTTCACTGTCCTACATGTCCTTCACTGTCCTGTGTGTCCTTCACGTAGGGCAGTAAATTTTTGATTTTAACCAGATTGCCAGTTTTAAAGCATACAGAATGCTTGCTAGTGGGTTTTGTATATTCGTATGTGTTTTATGTTTATTAGAACTTAATGTAAATTCAATCATGCTCTGTACCATACGGGTAAGCTATTCAGTGACAAAATTAAGATCATAAATACTTCAACAAGCTACTGGTTTTTTTTTATATATTTAATATCCTTACAAATGGATATGTGCATCATTCTTAGAATGACAACATCGATTGTAGAAATTTACTACTACAAGTAACGTATTTAATATTGCATACATAATCTGCATTTGTGTTGACATCTCGCCGTACATCGATTCACCTAATGCTTTACTGATTATTCTTAACTGTATATCTTTTTTAAGTGTTGGAATTTTCAAAAAATACTGAATATTGAGGGGAGGGGTTATACGTACTGACTACATACAAAAAAGTTATAGCGTCTTATCATGATATTCTTATTTTTAGTGTAATGTTTTCCCTTCTTTTTACAAGTTGAAGTGAATACAATTTTAAATATAAAATTGTGGGTGACAGGTGTTAATGTATCTCCCCTCGCTTCGCTCGGAAAGAACGGTGTGTAAAACCTTCTTACATTTTTTTCTACATTTTACAAAGTTTATTGTTTAATGTCTACTTCTATAAATTCGAAATATTTAAAATAGTGGGTGTCGGGGGTAGTAGCTGTTTTGCTCGGTAGTCAGGAGTGGTAGAACTTATGCCATTTTTAACTTTTCCTAGCTGTTACTGTTTATTTTCTATTGCCGATTGCTTTGGCTATATTGTATACATTTAAAACATAAAATAGAGTGGAAAAGGCGTACTTGCCCCCCCCCCCTTCAGTAAACAGGAACGGTATAATCTTTGGCTCATTTCTAATTTTAACTGATTTTTATTGTTCAAGATAATGGCCTGGGGAGGGGGGGGGAGGTCTTTCTTCATTTTAAATGATGGATAGTAGCGTCATTATATAGGATTTTCCAAACAAAACAAAACTGGAGGTTACAGTAGCGTAGGGCTACGATGTTTTTTAAAATTATTTTTCTCGTGTGGAAGGCAGAGTGTTGATTTTGAAAAGAAAGAAAGAAAGATTGTGAAATTGGAATGTGTCCCATGATGTTTCTAACTATTACTAGTTGCAGTTCTTTCAAATGGTACAGGGGCGAACCTGCCACATTTAAATGCAGTCCCTTTTCGCATCATATATAAATTCGTCATGTTCGACTTGATATTTGTTACTTTAAATTTCTTCGTCACAAATCTGTTTAATGGAGATACTTGTTTGCAGTTTAAATTCCTCTTCGCAATCTAATTTTAAATATTTGTAGTCGTCTTACTCTTCTTCTTCGCCCTCTCTCTCTCTCTCTCTCTCTCTCTCTCTCTCTCTCTCTCTCTCTCTCAATTTCCGTTGAGGATTGCCCAAATTATATATCTAAGTCCTTATTTTCTTTTCATTGTTTAGAAGGTTTTATAATGACTCGATTGCTTGCAATATATATATATATATATATATATATATATATATATATATATATATATAGATAGATAGATAGATAGATAGATAGATAGATAGATAGATAGATAGATATGCATGGGGAAAACTATTTTTTAAAAATTAAAATAGAAGGGCCTATCGGAAGTTTCATAATACTGATTGGCTCGACATGCTAATTTCGCCAGATCCGATTTTCTGCGATTTTCTTCTTAATATTATTACAGTACTTATGATCGATTAATAATGATGAAACAAAAATACACGTTCAAGAAAAGTAATATCCCTTTATCTATTTTTTATCACAATTTGTGAACGTATACAGCGCAGAATCCGTAATTTTTATTTAATCTGACCGTGCAAGCGATACGCTGCCACATTAATGGCTGGTTCGCTTGTTCTGGTATTATCTAACACAAACTATGGGTTGGTCAAGGGAGCTAGGGCAGTCAGTAATTTTGGACAATCTAACTCTTAGTTTTAACTGTAAATTTTGAGAATTAGCTATGAGTAAATTTTACTAGAAAGTGGATTCTAACCTACACATAATGTTAAATAAAGAACATAATAAATTAACATTTGGAAGATTCTCTCCATAACTGACTTTCAAAAATAAATTAGATTTGTATATATAAAGTAGGTATGCCTCCACTGAAATCTGATTAAAATCAGATCTCCAAACACGCAGGACTGAGGAAATCTAATTTCATTCGGACTGTCCTCCACTGCAGACCCCCAAAATTTGTACGCCCCCCCCCCCAAGTCGAAAATGTTGACAAATTTGCAAATACTGTTACAACGGCATGAACGCGTAACTAGATAATCAATTTATGCTCACGCTGATGCATTGCAAATTTCATTTGACTGCTACATGTGGTTTGATACAAAACGTGTGTGCCATTTTGTTGATTTGTTTTGTTTTTTTTGGGGGGGGGGTTTGTTAAAGTCAGACAAGTTACAAATATATAATAGATTTAACAATTGGTAAAGTCACTTGAAAATGCAGGCCATATACAGACGAATACAAAAATTACTTGCAATTCTTGTCTACCTCAAGTGTTTTGCTTAACTGCCGCAAAATGGCATTTGTCAAAGAATCTAAATCCAATAAGTTTAAAACTGCAAAATAAAAAAAAATAGTTCTAGAGAGAATCTAAATCCAATAAGTTCAAAACTGCAAAATAAAAATAAATAAATCGTTCTAGAAAATAACCTTGTAATCTACATATGAATACAAATATGCCCGACAAATATCATCTGTCGACCTCAAGGGGCATTGCAAGTCTAAAATAGTAGTAATAGTAGTGCCAATAATAATAACAAGGATGATGACAATGATGGCAATAATAATAATAATAATAATAATAATAATAACAGCAACAAAGACGACGTCGTAGGTGACTCGCTTGAGATAGTTTCATTGTTTTTCTGCACACCTGCCAATTGAACTGCGTCTTTATCTGCCATTGTTTATGAGATTCGTGGTTGTTTTTGTCCATTATGTCGTGACAAAGACAATCTCGAAATATAATATTTTGTACCGTGCTATATTATATTATTATTTTGTCATGGTACATTGTGGTTTGCACACGATTATATTTATTTGCAAGATATTACATACACTTTGTCTGTATGTCAAATTACAATGTCGTAATATTGTAACGAGAACCAGCTGAGGCAGGTCGCTACTTTGGTTGCTACTGAAAACAATCACAAGATCCAATATACCTCGTGGAAGCAAAATTCATCATGGTAAGTGCGAAATAATATGATATTTGTTTCTTTTTGTTTTCTGGTTTTATACATTAGAGTTAAGCTGCTGTATGATATATCCATATATATATGTTCCCCGTTTGATCAATGTAATGCTGTTCAGAATAAACACACTGACTAGCTTGTTACTAAGTAAAAAATAACATATAGTCATACATGTCGTGTAGTACCGATTATTTAGCCATCAGTGTGATTTTTTAGCATCTGATTACACATGCCTCTAAATGGCGATTATTCGGTTTAGTTCGCTGCTTTGTCTAACAGTATTCAATGAAAGACCATTATATAACCATCTCAGGAAATAAATCAGACGAAATCAGTCTTAAAAGTACGTGCAAAGTTTTACACGAGGCCAATCAAACAGTGTGATCCCAACCAATAGGTGTGATCCAGTGCGAAATGGATTCAATATCGCGCTTTATGACGTCCCAATGAAAGCGCCGCATACTGGAATAAAAGTGTACTACCCTTTCACTGGCAATTAGTAGAACCAACATTCGCTTTTCTTGACCCAGTTTAGTGCCTGGTAGCCTATGTAAAACTACGAGGCGCCGTAGCGGACAAAAGCTGGTCTAATCAGGACGCTGCCGTTGAAAATTTAATGTCATATGTCCAGAATTCCAGTTTCACGTGTTGTATCAGAAATGATTGTCCTTAAAGTTCTATTTTCTAGGTCGAGATTTTAGAATGTATTTGTTGAATTAAACAGTAATGGCTGAAAGTTATATTTTCTATGTCGAGGTTTTAGATTGTGTCTTTGGAATTACACGGCGGTGGTTGAAATTTCAATGTCACAAGTTGAAAATTCCTAATTTACGTATTGGTTCAACGAGTTTATGTTGAAAGTTCCATTTCATATGTTGAGTATTTAGATTTCATCTGTTGTCTTACACAGCGCTGGTTGAAAATTCGGTGTCCAATGTCGAGTTTTTAGAGTGTATCTTCTGAATTACACGGCAGTTGTTGAAATTTTGATGTCATATGTCGAGAGTTTAAATTTAACATTTGAATCACACTGATTGTGCTGAAAGTTCCATTTTGTATGTTGAGTTTTTAGATTGTATCTGTTGAATTACACAGCGGTGGTTGGACATTTTATTGTGCATGTCAGAATTGTTATTTTTATATGGTGAAATGATGTGTTGGTGTTAAAAGTAATATTACACAATGTCCACTTTAATAATTCGAAATAATATCGAGTATTAAGATATCATCATTCGTGTATTAAATTATGAAGCGCCATTACATTTCATGCATTTACAGTTTGAAAGTTACCATTCACAGGTCGAGAATTACTATGAATTTCTTCGCTAGATGTCGCTCTCGTGAACGGACCGCGTTATTTTTAAACAAGGAGGCTGCTTCTCATTGCTGTGAAATTCAACAGATGAAATCTAAATACTCGCCATATGAAATGGAACTTTCATCACAAACAGTTACATACAACGTGTGAATTAGGGATTCACGACATATGATATTGAAATTTCAATACGGCTGTGTAATTCAAAATATACGCTGTAAAACGTCGACAATAGAACTTTAAACCACCACTATATAATTCAACATATAAAATCTAAAATCTCGATCTAGAAACTGGAACTTTAAGGACATGCAATTTAATCCAACACGTAATATTGGATTTCTCGACATACGACATCGAAATTTCAACTGCAGCTTTCTCATTGGACCAGCTTCAGTCCGCTACGGCGCCTCATCTATCGATCGCCAATTATTGTCTGGAAGTTTTGTGATGACAACTAAGACACGGATCATTAATCAATCAGAAATGAGCAGGCTTTGGTAAAACGACATTGGTATTAAATTTTTAACAACAGTTAATATTTATTTCAGATCAATTAATGCGCCTTCATTCATTACCACTTTGACGTACTATATATATATATATATATATATATATATATATATATATATATATATATATATATATATATATATAAAATGGTTTAAGACATGCTATAGAAACTATTTAACGCAAGGCTATAAAAGAAAAACGTGTCATAATTATTAAAAACCGTGATATTTGTATTGAAAACTATATCAATATATGTGAAAGATTTCCAATAGCGCATCGATATAGTCTCTTGTTTTCGGTCTCTGAATGATTTTTGTTAGTTATTCCATTCATAAAACTGACTTTCTTCCCAATTCAAGGCAAATTGGGGTGAGCGATTTTCCTTGTGAGAACTGATTATAGAAAGTCCATAAATATCTTTACCATTTACTGTTTTTCATACGAAGGCCAGTCTGTATTGGAACGATTTATCTGTCTGGAGTGATCTTTCCTTGAAAAGAATGCGCGGAAACGTATTATCTTGCGAAACATAGTCCGAGTTCGAGACGTAGATACTGCCTGATGCTAATGCACAGTAATTTACAGAACACTTGAAAATTACAAGATGAGCAAGAAAAATACTGGAAATTCCTTGAGGGTTCACGTCTAATATGTAACTGTTTAGTTTCTAAGCAGCATCAGCAACAACATAAAAAACTTGAAACAAATACTTGAATACTACTTAATTACGAATTGGAGATAAATTACGAGGAACAAATGTTGATTAGAAAAATAATATTGTAAGGCCTATATTGGCATCTTTTTCGAAAAAGTACCTGTAGACTTTCCTTCATCTTTTCTTAAAAATGTACTCGGTTTGTAAATTTGTGGAAAAAGTACATTCACAGCACAATGAATAAATGGTCGGTGTCTAACCCATACAATGTGACTATCTTCTCCATGTTTAAATAGTACTGTACTCATGTGCAGATGGGGGGGGGGGGGCATTGGCGACGCGAGGGTTCGAAGCCCGGGGGCAGTGTTCTTTAGTGGCGACCCTACTTTGCTACAGAGAACAGATTTTATGCCAGATGCCAATCTCCCTCCTCCTTCTCCAACCAAATATAAGGTTTGTGAAAAACTGCCCCTATTACACTATGGTGCAGCTGAAATACTATGAACATTTCAGCTGCAAAAGAGCTCCCGACTTCGCCCCAATCGCCTGGCACCCGGGGGCAACTGCCCATCCTAATGCACCAACCTAGTCGCCATTTGGTGGGGTGGGGTGGGGGGGAAGCTATCCCCTCATAAAAAACAAATGAAACGTGAACTGGAACGTTACCAAGAATACGTTTTCTTTACAGTTAGTTAAACCACTGAGATGAATGAAAAGTTTGCTCAGTAACCAAAGGTATATTAGCATACCATTTACTCCTTTTGTACCTGTAACAGACGACTGAAACTTATACAAGCAGGTATTGAAATACGTAATGATGTTTTGTTTTGTTTTTTCTTTCAATACTGTTTCCGCTTATTGATTTTCTTCCATTTTAATCTGAGTAATGCCTCAGATTTGGAGATAATCTTGATACCATGTAATTTCAATGTTGTAGATTTATTTTCAAACATATTTTTTCTTTTAAAAATATATCAACATCTACATAATGGATTTTATTTCATACTGGTGCAATTTAATGTGACTTTTAGAATTTTGTTTCAAAATAAGAACGAGAAACAAAAAGATAAACACTCTAACACAACCGAAATGTCACCATTTGCAATTTTTAGCATAGGTAATAAAGAGCCAGGTAAATAGCCGCAGGGAATATATACACTTATGTTCCTTTGATGGTCGTTTGATCGTCGGTGCTAAAGCAGTGACTGGTTTCATATTGATAAGGGTCTGACAAAGGTTCAAAAAAGGCTTGGATTCCAATCTCTGTAATTCCAGCCCTAACATTCAATTACGATAATGAGTTGTAACTTGAACTTGCGCTATTATAATACAAATAGGCAAATCCCAGAAGAAAAAAAAAAAACAAACTGCGCCGTTGGTCAGCGAGTACTGACTGACATATTGCTAGTCCTACAATGTAAGACATAGCACATGTTGCTTTTGTTTAAGTGCTATCACTCCCTGATGGGTCTTACGTGGTAGGACTAACATCTTGCGTGTACCATCAAAGAGCTTATCCAGGTAGAATATAGGCACTCGCAGTGCCGGATGACCAAATAGGCAGAGTAGGCACCGGCCTAGGGGCCCCGCAACAACGAATCAATAATATTGAATTGATTTGATCTTGACGTATTAGGAGATAATTTGCGAGTGGGGACCCGAGATTTCGACTGCCTAGGGGCCTCCACAGGGTTTAATCCGGCACTGGGCACTCGTTTCTATTAACATAATAAAGGTAAACTTCTGATAATAGCGCCCACTCTTCTACCAATTAACATTCGGTAACGAACTCGTCCGGTTCGAAGCTTGACCTATTGACGATTCCTTTGTCATCTTTTTAAATTGCCTACGGAACCACTCATGATATGAGCCACCATAACGGGGACATTCCAAAATTTGTCCCCACTTTCTTGGCCACAATCAGAGCACACTACTGTGCTGCTTCGCGTCTTGTCTACTTGCATCGAGCGTGACTTGAATTCAGTGAGTGAATAGGATGCATACCATTGTTTGTTTATTTGTCCTAAATTTCACAAAGAAGGTGGTATTGTTCTAAAACCATTCTATCAGAGCAAACCATCCTTGGGACAGTTACAACATTCTTATTTGTGGTATTCTCATATGCCACCTATGTGTGGCCTGATATTTATTTTTATCAATAAAAGTTTTATTCTGTTCTTTTCAGTACGTTGAGTCCTGATTGGTTGTAAGAGCTGACACGTATCTGTTTCATTCGGACTAATTCAGTTATTTCTGTGAGACAAATATATGATCCTTGGGTCCTACTGTACAGTTTATCTGGTGAATTTTCATCCGACAATGACCCATTGCAGAAAAATGAGAATAATTTTACACTGAAGATACAAATAAAAACAAACTAATGATTTTTGTAGAAAGCATTCATGTGAGATTTTGACTGCGGCAATCAGGTTAATTTCTTGCACAACTGGTGGCTTTTGTACTGAACCAACACTGCCACCAACCCCTCTTTTTTACATTCATTTTTGACAGCAAAGAGCTATTTTGACTATTTTCCTGTGACAAGGCGGCTAAAAGAATCAGTATGTGCCTTATGCATGAATAAAGTTCACTAGTACTATAACAAATTAGCGTACTATTCATCACCCCTCAACCATCTCGATTTTTAGATATTTACCTCTGTAGCAGACATACATAAATACGTAAGCCAAGTCGGCTGTTCATTTGCAGCTCAAGTTACTCATTTGATCTCCAGTGCTAGTCTAACTGTGATAGGCAGTCACCAAATAAGCCAACCCATTTTCAAGCTTAACTCAAAGTAAATCTAAACCACATTACAGATTTAGCTTCTGTGTGAATTTATAAATGCTAGGCTTATGATAATTAGGTTCATGCCTTCTGCCTTAAAAATTAGGGAGGTGTCAAAATACGAAACTATCCAGTGAGACCTTAGTGTTGACCTGGAAGTTGCGAATATAATATGTTCCAGTCAAATGTAAACTATTACCACCAATCAGAATTGAATGTATGCTATTCAGTTTTTGCCATACTCGAGGCAAGTAGACAAGACACGCAGTCAAGCATAAATTTTCAGTGAAAGTGGCCAATAAACAATAATTGAGGTACTTGAACCGTGAGTGGAGAAAAAATTTGTAATGTCTCACTTTCGTTCGTATAATTATGATTGGCTGAATGTATCAGCAGTATAAGAAAATTATAACTAAACCTGCCAGTGCACGGATTTCAAACCGTGTTAGTTTTATAGTCGCTTATTCCGTGCACAGACACTTGATCATGTCAATAAAAAGTTGTAAACTTATAATATGGCCGTGGTAGTATTTACGCTAGAACGTGCAGGCAGGCAATAGTTGCCATATCTCGCAGCAGAGGACCCAAGTTCGAATCCCGACATGGAACAAATATTCATTTAATTAATAAAATTAAAAATAAAATAAACCTCGTCATATAATGTCTTGAGTAATTCTCCTTAGGCCCGTGCTTTGAGTAATAATACATTACTCTCTTAATAATAATAACCCTCCTCTACTCCTAATTAAAACAAGGTAAGCTAGGTAAATAACCCCGCGGTTCTAAATCTGTCCCCTCGAAAACGCTGTGCCAATTGTCATATACAATCTGCGAATTTAGTCACTCATAACTGATACCACCATAAAGATGACATTCCAAATCTTTCCCGGTGTACGATTTAAAGTACCAAACTTTCACTCGCAGTTTCTCTGTTGGCATGTGCAATATATAATAATACAAGGGAAGACACTTCTTCCATTTCTCATGCGGGACCTCTCCGATGGCCTAGCGGTTAGAGCGTCCGCCTCGAATACGGGATGTCGCGGGTTCGAACTCCGGCCGAGTCATACCAAAGACATAAAAATAGTACTAGCAGCTGCCTTGCTTTGCTCTAGGACTGGTCGGCTTGGTATCAGGATAATGTGACTGGGTGGGATATGATGCTACTTATTTGCTGCATGATGATCCAGTGCTAGACAACACTATAAATTGTCACACTGCAGACATCGTAGCGACATGACTGGAAAATTGTTAAAGCTACGTTAAAAATCTAAATCACACACACACACACACACACACACACACACACACCATTTCTCCTGTTACCTATTTAAGAATCAATACTGATATATCAGGCTACACTTCGCGTAGTGTAGTACTAATGTTTAGTTCAGAGATTCGATTTTTCAGACCTACATATCACTATTCCACCTTTAGAGAATGACAGCACGTTACCGCTGGACATGGCCATGATCGCGCCAGGTTAATATGTAAGTTCATATTGTTCTCTCATTGGTCGACAGAAAATGACGTAATGCGCCTACTGATAACCCCCTTTTCAGTCGACAAACGAGAGGGCAGTATTCCATTCCTCTGACACTAATCATGAGAAGGAAAGTCTTCCGATATTTATCTGCCATGGCACGAACTAAGCAAAACACTGGGCGTAAGTCCATCGTCTAGAAAAGTTACCAAACACTTTCGGAAGAAACATCCAGCGTGCTTTAATGGCCAATAGACTAATGGACTAATAGAAAAAATAATAACATAAACCATATAACGTTGTGAGGAACTTTCATCTTACGCAAAACACGTGCAACAGATGCCGTTGAAACGTGCAATTGAAACATGGCAAATAGTAGGACAATGTCCGAATTGGAGAAGTATTTTACCACAAGGAGAATGGAGACGAGATGGACCCCATCTTCGCTAGCCAAGGTTCCGATAACCCTATGTAGATAGGGTTATTGAAACCTTGGCTAGCGAAGATGGAGGGACCCTTCCTGTAATGTTCTTACAGAGAAGGTACACAAGAGATAGATATGTCTGATATACCCTTAGAAAGGAGACCATCTATGGCGGCGGTCATGGTGGCCTTGGAGCTGAGGAACATGGATTTTCTAAATCTAACTAAGGCATTAAATGGGAGAGGATATAAAGGCTACATCCTAAGACCGAAGGGAACACAACCGATATTTCCATATGGAGAAATGGTTATTGGAGGAGAAACTGTCAACGGAAAGGAACCATCACCAATTCTGAAGATAATTAAGAAAAAGACAGAAGAATTACATATAGCGGAACTACCATACGAGATACCCCTAATACGTACTGTAGAACGTTTCGAAAACAAGTTAATGATCAAGGTCACGAATGCAAGAATGGGCACCCGACCACCAAGTCCAATCAAGAACGGGATAAGGATACTGGAAATTAAAAAAAGAAGAGATTAACAAAATTAAACCAGTTCTCTTTCTTAATGGCTTTCTAGTCAAGACATGGTACAGAGGCTGTATTTATTACAGAAAATGCAAACACTTCAGGAACACAGGTCATGCGCCGAAAAATTGTCCATTGCCCCAAGAAAAGAGAAAAACAAAACAAACCAGAAGATGGAAAAGGACAAGCACATGTAAGCGAGATAACAATATTCCCCAAACAGAATGTGACGGTGACGGGACGGACAGAAACAAAAAGATGGGAACCAAGAGAAATAGCAACAACAACCTCAGGGGTTCGTATCGTTGCTTACAATGTGACTGTCAGTCCTACATAAAGTATAAAACAATATTATTTTATACTGTATGTATGACTGATAGTTAAATTGTAAGCAACAATACGAGCCCATGTGGCCAGCACCAAATAATAATAAACAACAACCAAACAAGGATAAATAGAATAAAGCAGAGAAACAAAAGGATGATATCAACCCAAAGACGTAGCTTTGTTAGGGAATCAACAACAACAGCAGCAGCAACAAACGACGAGGAACAAACAACACAAAATAAGAACAAATGGAGGTGGTGACGAAAGCAAAGGACCAAAAATGAAAGCAAGAAGGAAAATCATAAATGCGCTGAAACAGAAGGAAATACAATCACAAGACACGGAGGAAAGCGTGAAAAACGGAGAGGGACTGGAGAAGAAAAGACGGAAGAAGGAAGAAGAGAAAACAGACACACACAGACGGGATTATTACAAATTGAACTTCGACGGGGAGATAGAGGATTCCTTCTTTGAATGTCGTGACATATCCTTGGAAATGAGACCAATTTTGAATCCAGTGAGAACGTAAAGGATATTTTGTTTACAAACAAAAACAAAAGAAAAAAAAAAATGGACAAAAATTTTATAAAAAAAAAAAATGAAAAGACAAAAAAAATATCAGTAATGGACGTCTGTAAAATTAAAATGAGGAAAGAAAGTTTGCATTCGCGCATACGTCATAATAATATTACGGAAAACCATGACGATTTGGAAAAAGCCCAACTGAAATCTGGAAAAAAAAAGATATAAACCTGAAACAAAAAAGAGCCATACCCAACACTCTAGACCTCTGGGCAAAGGTCGCTTATTAATCTTCTTGAAGGAGTCAGAGAGGGAAACCCGCCTAACAGACAACTGCTTAGAGAGAGGGGAGCACTGAACTTTGATCCCAAGACCAGAAAAGGCACTAGAATTGAATTGCGAAGTTGATTTCCGTCAGCAGCGCGGGGCCCCTGAAAGCGCGGGGCCCAAGGCGGTTGCCTTGTTCGCTTTGCCCTCGGGCCG
Organism: Megalonaias nervosa; assembly: GCA_016617855.1. Taxonomy (NCBI): domain Eukaryota; kingdom Metazoa; phylum Mollusca; class Bivalvia; order Unionida; family Unionidae; genus Megalonaias; species Megalonaias nervosa. Next base: position 15,134 of record JAECUM010036516.1, on the reverse strand, counting down.
GGCCTGCCCAAGACCACAAGCTTGGCCAGGTATGAATATGTAAAGAACCTCCACAAAATTACTGACTCGTTAAATTAATGTCATAACGTTTGGAGGGGACATCTCGAAAGTTCCAACCAGCTATATTCGCTGGGACGACTAAGAGTTGCCCACAAACAAGATCATGGCTACATCCAACGTGTAGTATTATATAGTACATATATTTCTCATTGGTAAACCAGTAAGCAACGATTCGAACCGCACTGGTTGTTTCGTGTCTTGTCATTTCAACACTGTTGGAAGACAACAATTTCGGTCTACTTCTGAGTAAATGCGACAATTAGTGCATTATATATCAAAAATGAATACTCAGAATAAAAGCAATTTAAATTAAAATTAAAATCAAGCTTATTTTCTTTCAGGGGCATTAGGAAAATAAAATTTCGTAATATTTATGTTTTAACTAACTTGTTCAATTACTATATTGTACGTCATGCATGGATGTCATGGCCCGCAAGTAGCTTGCACAGATGTAAAGATACCACTGCAACAATCACGATCTGGACGCATTCATCCTGAGGTAGTTTCGTTCTATTACGTTGTTTTAGATTGGATATTAATTTTTGAAAGAGAAGTTAGATAGGAAACAGTAATCGTGCTCCTGTACTAATATGTGGACACGATGGACTAAGGTTTAGATAACCCAGGCGTCAAAACAACTTTACGGCAGCTATATATTATAAAAGAGCATGATTTTTGAGGAACACGTAGCAGAATCAATAGAACTCTGATCTACTTGAGAGACAAACGATTTAATTTTCTCGGGGGTGGGGTGGGTGACATTTCATGCCTCCAAATGACTCGTACACTGATTTGTGATATATATATATATATATATATATATATATATATATATATATATATATATATATATATATAGAAGAGAGAGAGAGAGAGAGAGAGAGAGAGAGAGAGAGAGAGAGCAAAATATGTAAATATATTCCTAGAAGGAAGGACCACACAAACACACACACATACACATCCAGAGATGAACAGGTCAGGCCCTAAGGCACATGACGGGCACCGATTATTTCGACGTTGCGATAAATCCGATAGATCGGGACATACCTGTGCTGATACTGACCATCCATTAGAATCAGTATAGGTTTGAAGGCTGTTCTATCGAACAAAGTCATATGGACCCATTCTTTATATTTGAACGGATCATCAATGATAATTTTGCGCCATTGGCACAGAAGAGTAACGTTTATTGAAGTCTGAAGGTGGCAGTTAGAAAGTGTCCATTTGATGAAATTTAATAATAGTCAATGAAGCATTGTTTGAGTAATTTCAAGAGTCAGTTCGTAACAAATTAAACAATGATTTCTGTTCATCAAGATAAATTGGTCTCTGACCACGACTTTTTTTACCCTTCTGTGTTTTATATAACCGTTATTTTTTATAATTATATTATTTTATACTTTTTAATGAGAATGGAGAATTTTTCATTGGAACACATGTCCTCGACTTTCTTACCCCAAAAAGCCTTGGGTATGTCAGTGGTTTTGTACGTTGTAAGAGAACATTCCTGCGATTTCCGAGTCAGTGAAGATTATTTTGACTAGATGATAGATCTTTAAATGATTTTCTACCGTAAATGGAAGGTTATTTTCGGCTGTAAAGTTGGAAAACAGTGTATCTTTATCCACATTTTATGCACATTCTGGAAACGTATTTCAGTGATGATGTATTTGTTGTCGCGTTTAATATGCGTTAATATGCTGCACGACGTGCGTATAGCTGATTTTAAACTCAGCTTTACGGGAAGGGCAGAATGCATATTTATGTCCTTTAAACTTGATTCCAGGAATGAAATTCCCGTTTCCATCCATCGCTGAATTTTATTGTGATATTTAAGTTGCTTAGATTTTGGGGTTTTAGCGTTGGGAGATAGACATCTTGAAAAACTTAAAACACTTACGCCACACCGACCTTTTCATACTGATTGTGTTATTTAGTAATCCAACCATTAAGTAAACCAACCAATTAATCTCCTTAATCCCTTCGAAATGACTTATGAACACATAGTGTAATTCATGTTAACAAACTTAAAACACTTAAGCCAGCCGATCCTGCCGACATAATCAAAAGCACGTTCATTGTTTCACTCTGCTTGAAATAGAAACTAAATAATCTTCCCCTGCTTCAGCCAGTTTATAAAGAGCTCAAATTAGGCTGGGGGAGGGTATTATGCCCAGTCTATCATTTTGCTGGGGGGGGGGGGATTTTATCTATACCCCGCGATGAAGACCTAGGCAATATTTTGAGGTACTATATCCCAATGTGGTTGTATGGTGACTTTTGCTATGTAAATTGGACATGTCCTGAAGAGGCCTTGGTATTACCATCAGACTAATGGGTAGCATCCAAATCGATCCAATATTTCTTTTTTATTTTCACAATACCAGACCAAAACTAAAAAGAGATAGCAAATGCTTCTTTTATCTCATGGATCATTAAGATGCATGTTAATGAAGTGAAGAGTTCTGGATAAGGTGATTTCACAATTAAATTATGTCTACAAGCATTTGGAAATCAAAATTTTACATAGTGATCATCAGAGATGTGAAAAGTAAAAGTTGTAATAATGTGACTGATCATCTTCAAAATGAATGAGCTTCCAAAAATATCTTTGTTATAGTATACTTAATAATTTGCAGGTGAAATAAGTAACAGGGAACACCAGTTATTTGAAAATTTCCAATGCTGCTGGAGGGGGAGGTTTAATCGTGAGTGACACATTTAGTACCTAACGGTATACATAAAGATCGAGCAGAAATGGCAGTAAACTAAAAGATATCACTAGAGCAAAAGGAAGAGCATTTCTCAGTTAGAGCTTTCTTTCCAAATTGTTCAAGCATCTGCTGAGGAAGCTTCCTCTTGCAAACAAACTTCTATCAAGTTTAGGGTGTCTTAATCCAAAGATGAGAAAAAACAAATGTCAAGTCAATCTGTGGTAGAAATCTGAGCAAGTTTAGGGTGTCTTTATCACATGAAGAGAAACAAATGTCCAAGTGAATTCATGATAAAAATCCAAGCATGTTTAGGATGTCTTAATCCCATCAAGACAAATAAATTTATAAGTGAATATGTGGTAGAAATACCAGAGGCGACCAGGCAGTTTGTACTTTTCTTGTATGATGAGTGCCAGCTATGCATTGCTTGAAATAATATGCATATTTTCTGATTCAAAAGTCTTTTCTTCCATAACAGAAATATTTATTTTCAAGTTTACTCGATTACTTCGAAAATACTGTTGGTTAAGATTTTAAGAGTAAATTTACATATGTATCACTCAGAGTTATATGAAATGTATCATGTGATAATATGTTTACTGCATTTTATAAATCTGGTCACATATTTGATGTATACTGATATTAAATTCATTGCATAATGAAAAATTAAAGGAATACGTGGGATAGATATAAGAGGAGAAATATGAGGATGTCATATATTCTACTAGTACATACAAAAGAATTCATTTTTGTTGGTGATTTTGTTTTCAATGTTGTATATTTTAGAAGTTTTCATATGACTTTGCTTTCTATATCTCAATTTAGAGCATTTATCATTATTGACTAGTTTTTAATTTCTCCAAGTATTAACTTGTAATTGCTTTACATACTTTACAAAAATCCTCTATTTTCCTAGAATTATTAAAAAGAAAATTCAATGTATTCTATATTCCTATACTTTTTTATATACCTAAAACCTGGCCTAAGCTAAGCATGATATTAAGGCAAAATAAACGATGACAAGTATAATTATAAAAAATGTGTAATTTGTTAAAATGTTCCATAAAATACTTCTAATTTCTTCAAAATATTGAATTATACTATTTTTTTTATTGTTTATAAGATATAGAATAGGCGTTAGTGTATACTAAAAATTAGAATCCTCTTTAAAATCACCAGTATGCGCTGTTAAGACCATGATTATATTTCTCCTGTGTTAAGTACCGTATGTACAAGCTTAATAGAGATGGGTTAAACTTTAAACAACAATGATTCTGATCTGCCAAAACATAATGTGCCTGCAGATCAGGATCAATGTTGTTTGTTCTACTGATTACTCCTAACAAACTGCCCAGATCTGCTGGCGCATTATGCGTTGGCAGATCTGGGTCTGTGCAGTTTGCTCAATGGCTTGACTTATAAGCATAAAAAAACGTTACACTGATAGTTGTTTATACTACATTTATTAATATAACTGTGACTTTCTGCACACTCAGATATAAATCCTTGACATTTCTGAATGGTTTTTGCATATTGATAATACAGTGAAGTCTTGGGAGATAAAAAGAAGTGCCTGAATGGCGTACAACTAGATGACGCTTTACATATCTTTGCATTCATTGTAGAGCAGGCAATTTTAGTCTATACAGTTTTGTAAAATTTGAATTCTACCGTTTTATTATCAACATACCATGTACAATTTTAAAAGCTATAAAAAACATGCCATCAAATTTGGTCATAATTTTCCGAATGCCTTCTGATTTTGGTCAACCTCACTGAAGATAATTGCCACAAATTTAATTGAAACAAAGATATTTAATTTTGTTGTTTTATTAATTTAATGATTGAATAAATCCAATAATATTGTAAAGTATGAAAAACTTAGCAAAAATGTATTACTTAGCAACATCAGCCCTAATAACTAAAATAAAATGGAATTTTACTGATAGATGCACATATATTTGCTCAGTCAGTTATACCTGCACAAGAGTCTACCCACTGCTTTTGTTGTTAATGTTTTGTTGCATCTTTGGAGTAGTGTGTGTGTGTGTGTGTGTGTGTGTGTGTGTGTGTGATTTGGATTTTTAACGTAGCTTTAACAATTTTTCAGTCATATCGCTACGATGTCTGCAGTGTGGCAGTTTATAGTGATGTCTAGCACTGGGGCATCATGCCACAGACATGTAGCATGATGTCCCACCCAGTCGCATTATCCTGACACCAGGCCGATCAGTCCTAACACTAACCTCTTAATGCTGAGCACCAAGCAAGGCAGCTGTTTGTGCCATTTTTGTAAGTCTTTGGTATGACTCGGCCCGGGATTGAACCCATGACCTCCCACATCCGAGGCAGACGCTCTAACCACTAGGCCACCTGAGCAGTCCTTTGGAGTAGTAAATTTGTGGCTAATTCTTGACTTGGGTAACAGTCATATCACTCCTTTGTCTGAGTCAAAGAGAACTGGGGTTCATATATCTTTATTGTTACTGTTCCTAAGTTTAAACCCTGTTGAGGGCAAGAACTGGTGATTCTTTACACTTTCATTCGCATAATCAGCAGGGATACAGCCAAAGAAAATTTGTTATTTGAGGACATTAAATTGCACTTCCCTGTGTATATAACGACACACCATGTTGAGGTAAACAAGTCATCTTGTAACAAGAGTAGAGAAGTTGCTGCTGTTGGGGAAATTTACCTACACCCCAGAATGCACCTGTACATATCATACAGATAACCCTGAGTAAGTGATAGCATGGTGTGGATGTATGGCATATATAGCTTCCATTTCCTGATAATTTTGCTTTTGAAGCTTGCTTTACTGTACTTTTGTATTCATTTACACCAAATCGGAATTACTACTGTGTAAAATACGATCATTTTTCACTAATTCCAGATACTTTAAAGGCCAACATTATATGAAGTCTAGCAATTTCAGCCATTTATTTTATTTTTTGTATGCCACTGATCTGTGTACAGATTGCAGCCATTTTAACCTTGAATTCCAGATGGACAACTTTTTAGATTATCTCACTGTTTCTTTTAACCAGTAGAAGAGAAAGGTGTTTAATGCAGAGGTGAGTTTGATTTGGATATTGATACATGCTATCAAGCCAGCCTCAAGTGTCAGTTGCTAGGATCTAGCACTCTGATGAAAATATTTGTACATTTGACTTCAGCCCCTAGTGTCAGTAAAATAGTAAGGGACTTGTACAGCTTTGGTTACTTCAGTGATATAAAAAAGAAAGAAATAGGAAAGGATAGAAAGAGAGAAAGAAAAGGACAGAAAGAATTATTCGCAGAATAAACAGGCTTTTCAAAAACTTTCATCTGCATTGTTTTGCTGATTTTAGGCACCAGAGAAGAAACTGGGCAAGGCTGAGAAGGAGAAGCTGAAGGAAGAAGAAGAGGAAAGGAAGGCAGCAGAGGAAGGTACGTGGTAATGAAAGGAGAAAGGAAGGCAGTGGAGAAAGGTTGATAGTAATGAAACTTTAGAGACTAAACTGTTACAGAATTATCATTTTGGCAAATTTGATAATATTTGTAGGGTTGCTTTGCATCAAGGTGTGGGAGTCCTGTAGTAATCACTTTTCCATCTGCCCATTTGTTCAGACTTCTTGTAACCAGCAAAGCTCCGCATTGCTTACACATAATTTGATGCCATTTGGTAGGTTGATTGCCCTTTATGTCTTGATGTGCCATTAATTTTTTAAGGTCCAGTGTGGCTGCTTCTCCTCCAGTGTTACATCTTCTCTATATCAGTCATTGTAAAGATCATTCTGATGCAAGTTGGTGAGGACCGCTCCGATGGCCTAAGTGGTTAGCCACCGGAACGGTCATTGACATTATATGTGATGATCACAGAATTAATACTAAAAGTTGACAATTAACAGAAAATAATTAGAATTTACAACCTTTGAAATTCAAACCTTTTCCACCTCCAGTTAAGGAAGCTCTACCAGTGACAATACCTCTCAATGTAATTAGAAATAGATTTTATAGCCTTGGCAAACACATGGCTTAGCAGTTCAAGTGATGTATAAAAAAGGTATTTTTCATACAATATCATGTGTTCAGCTTATGAAGTAAGGCAGTACAAGTTAAAAAAAAATGTATGATTAAAAAGAAATTCAAATGAGGCTAAGACTAATCTGATACGCAAAACTTAGATGCTGTTTATATTACTATAAATATAATTGTACCTACCACACATACTAAGTTAAGTTTGCACTTGGTGGGCATTTCCAATCAATTTCATAAGATGATGACAATACGATGTAGAAATTTATTACAATTACATACCAGTCTTTCAAAATAAAGGAAAAGAAATAGAGAACATATATATTTTCAGGGCCTTTAAAGGATTCCAATGGCTTTTCTGTAAATATTCTTATAGTGATACATGATAAAGAAAATTCCATTCGTGAACATTGTTGACAATTAAATTTCAGAGAACGCTCGTCTAAGGGCTGAAGAAGAAGAGAAAGAAAGACAGGAGAGGCAGAAACAGGAAGAAGCAGAGAGAAAAAAGTTGGAGAATGAGGTACTTGTGTATACTTGACATTAAATAAACATTGATACTTTAAGAATCAAGAACTTGAAAATAAAGACCTCCTTCAAAAACAAGTTTCAATGCATCTTACGTGTGATATCCCCAAGATAGCCTAGGAGTCCCCTGGATTGATGATCAAATGCCAAGTCTGGCAACATCTTGCAAAATCTGTCATTTGCAGGTAGATCTAACTTTGTTTGGAAAACATGTAAGTCTTACAATGCCATTTCATTGTACACAGTTCCAGTTTGATAGAAGTGGGTAATTTTATTATGTATCTATGCAGCAAATGTTTGTTATCTTTGTTCTTTCAAATAGTTAGAGATAATGCTATTTTGAATTTCCAATATATTACATTGCTCAATAGGTGGCATATGGTAAACTTTTAGAAAACAAAAAGACAATAAGATTATTATGTTGATTAAAAAGATTATCTACATCGGACTAATGATCTCCAGCATTGGAAACACAAATTTCCATCATCAGCGTTATGGGATTATCACGTATGTGCAGTGGATGGCCTTGTTAACATTTATAAAGGCTTATTTTTATGGCCATCTTGTTCACAAAATCTAATTAAAGAAGTATCATATTAAACAAGTTTTATTTTGTGCCTTATTTTTCTTTGTTTTATTTATGTTGAAATATTTTCTTTCAAAAACACAGCAGTATCAGATTTTGTACAGCAGGAAAGAAAATTTGAAATGGAAAAAAATGACAGTTTTCATTTAATAGTTTTCTTTGACTCTGAATTCTTTTTTTTCATTTCATCCCTCTAATTTTCTTTTTAGTTACATTTTTCTGTTTATTTGAAAAGAGAGAAAATGTTCATATGGCAATACAAGACATAGATTTCTTTGACTCTTTATTTTTTTTTGCAATTTCATCCTTTGTGATGACTGAACATTAGTTTTAAAAAATCCAACTAATTTTAAATGTAATTTTCAGTGTTTGGAGTCTTGTAATTTATTCAAACAGTAGACCATTTCTACTTTGTTTCCTCAGTGTTACCAAGTAGTAAATTCATTTATTAAAATTAATTAATTTAAGGATAATAATATGTGTCAAAAACACAACTCTTGCACTTTTCTCATCTTCTTCAAGTCGATTCTGTATATATTGTTACTACTCTAGGTCTTAAACTATGTAAAGGAAAGAAGCAAACCTATCAAGTTTAGTAAAATCAACAAATAATTTATTTCTGTAAGTTACAAAGAGACACTTACAGTATTGTGAATAAAATCTCAAATTATCCTAAATATCTTATCACAAAAAGTATAGAAAGTTCTGAATGAATTCCAAGAGTCTTTAATGTACAGATGTAACAATGCTCTCGAATGACCTGATGTACCACAATGATACAATCCAGGATGTCTTTGAATGAGTTCTCAATAATCCCAAAGTAGTGTTTTAGTCCAAAATGTCAATGAGCACTTTGTAATTCTAATAAATAATTTAAATAAATAATTCCTCTCAAATTATATCTGAACAGGACTGTAAATGATTCAACAGACTTATCATTAAACAGGAATTAATAATTGTTTACCAAACCTCTGTATATTCAAATATTCATTTGACCTATGATGCAATAGATTGTTCTGGAAAACTAAAATTTACAAATTCCACTAATACTTGAACTCGTATTCTATTAAATATCTTGTTTGCTATTTAAAATAATGAAAGAGAATCAGGTAGGCATTTAACTCCATTCACGACCCTCAGTCATGATCATGACAAAAACATACATAACATTAATATCTTTTTTAATGAAATGGCAGAGCACATATATTTTGTTCTATAATATCTTATCTGAAATCATAATAGAAAGAAATTGATGAGGTGGATGTGTTTTCTTATTTCTTTGTTCTTCTGAAAGACTAATATTCCAAATTGTCCATAAAAAATACTCAGAAAAAATAAATTAGTTGTTGCTTTATTAATTTTGCAATCATTTTTAACTGCATAATTAAAGTTTGAAATTGTCTTTAATTTAGGTTAACACACAGTAAGTAAACCTTTTTAGCTACAAAATCACCCATTTTGTCATGACTGGTATCAATGAATTGTAAATTCCATTCAGTGGGCTGTGGGTGAAAATTATCAAGTAATGGTTGCATCATCTTACTTAATAATAAAGCACTATGGTGAAGGATGCTGTGGTTTCATTGATTTTAGGTTTACTGTGGTGTTTTTATTGCACAGAAACACAAGTAGGTGATGTAGTGCCAAGGCAGTTGGAGTAAAGTGCTTTGCCCAAGGACACACCTTAGCAGCTGACAGATATATATATATATTTCAGAATAGAACTTCCACTTTTGTCTTTGCATTTAAAAGGTGATTCCAAATGAGAACCTGCATGAATTAGACCATCTCTACTCTCCACCACAAATAAGCTGGGTTAATAAGAAGATTTATTAATGCTAATTGTTTGTGTTGGATTAATGGGATTAGACTGTAATAAAGTGAACCTGTATTTCAAAGGAGATTTGGCATTGCAAGCATATTTCAGTTTGTTTAAACCTGTAATGCCATATTTTCTCATTGTAACAAATGCCCAGCTGTAAATAACATAGATCCAGATCTGACAGTTAGAGACTTAAGACTTCAAGTGAACAGACTGAAGACCCTGGCCATCTGGCATGTTATGTAATAATATATCTGGGTCTGTGTTGTTTGCGCATAGATAAGCCTTGTGCATGGGTAAATATGATATATATGTCACTTAAGTTTTAGAGTAGGAGACAGAATAGTCTTGTACACACTGAGTAATGTAATATTACAGTAGCCTAACATTATAAAACACTTCAGTATAACATGATCCCTGATATAACACAGGTACTGTCATGAATTCCATTATTAAGCACCTAAGCATAACATGATCCCTGATATAACTCAGGTATTTTCATGGATTCCACTATAAAGCACCTCAGTATAACATGATCCCTAGTATAACACAGGTATTTTCATGGATTCCACCATTATAAAACACCTCAGTACAACATTATCTCTGATATAACACAGGTGTTGTCAAGGATTCCATTATACAGCACACCTCAGTATAAAACAATCCCTGATATAACACATGTATTGTCATGGATTCCATTATGTGGAAGGTGCTATAATGCAGAAATCCACATTTTTCATGCATTTTATCAAACTCACTCTTTGGTTATTGCTTTCTTTCAAAACAGAAAAATAGAGAGTTTGCCTTGAAGAATTTTAACAAAAACAGAGATTTGAAAATAAATGACTGTGATTGGTTTGCCATACTCCAGCTTTAGACCATTATTTCAATGGTAGATATACTATGCTTGTAATTCTAGACATCAGTTAATTTAAACCATCAGGAAAAATATACAAACCATATGAAGTAGCTGTTGTGTGTTACAGGCTTACTGTTCACTGTTCATTTATTATCATTAAAAAGTTTCATAATCTTGAAATAATTTTTTTCATTTTTTTTACATGATCACTTCCTAACATAGAGGTGTGTGTGCTTTATCCAGTTAGATTCAAGAGTCACTGAACTTTCCTTTCATGTAATGTAATTGGATGTGTGTGTGTGCTTTATCCAGTCAGATAAAGGAGTTATTTAAATTAGTTACTAAAATGGCAGATACTTTAAAATAATTGACAAAAATGTTAAAAGCACAATGACTGAGGTTAATGTGGTCATTGACATCTTATTCTTTGTATGATTATTCAAGGTATGGTATGATGACATGGACCAAATACTTCTTTATCTTGCAGTGCTGAAAACTAGTCAGTTGTATAATTGGTATTGCAAAAGATCCATGTCTCATTAGTCATTTCAAAATTTAGTAGCCTTTAAGACTATGTGTGTGTGTGTGTGTGTGTGTGTGTGTGTGTGTGTGTGTGATTTGGATTTTTAATGTAGCTTTAACAATTTTTCAGTCATATTGCTACGATGTCTGCTGTGTGACAGTTTATAGTGATGTCTAGCATTGGGGCATCATGGCACAGACATGTAGAATGATGTCTCACCTAGTCACATTATCCTGACAACAGGCCAACCAGTCCTAACATTAACCTCTTAATGCTGAGCGCCAAGCAAGGCAGCTACTAGTACCATTTTTATAAGTCTTTGGTATTACTCGGCTGCAGTTCGAACCCGCTACCTTCTGCATCCAAGGTGGATGCTCTAACCACTTAGGCTACTGGATTGGTCGACTGTATATGAAACTATAACTCATGTACTTCATATAAATGCAGCAGCAGTGCATTCGACCAGCAACAGTTCCGTGTGTTTTGTTTTATGATTGCTTATTTGTGCACATTATAAACAGTATAGTGTAATATTATAATGACTGCCCAGGGAAGCTGGCTAGTTGTATATATTTAGGAGTTGCATGCTAAATTTCAAGGTCAATGTATTTTTCTCAATGACCAGAGTTATACTGGTTTAATTATATTTTTCCATCTACTGTACCTCCTTATAAGTCAACCTGTCATATATCACTGTACACTTTTAGGACTCCTCAAAAGATAACTTGTAATATATCACTGTACACTTTTAGGACTTCTTATAAGATAACCTGTCATATATCACTGTACACTTTTAGGGCTCCTTGTCAGACAACATGTCATATATCTCAGTACACTTTAGGACTCCTTATAAGACAACCTGTCATATATCACTATAGTGGTAGTTATATTTAATTGGGGAAGGAGTCCTTTTGTTTCTATAGAAGTATCATTTTTGTTGGTAGTATTTTTTGGTTGGCTGGGGAAGGAGTTCTTTTGTTTCCATAGAAGTATCATTTTTGTTGGTAGTATTTTTTGGCTGGCTGAGGAAGGAGTCCTTTTGTTTCTATAGAAGTATCATTTTTGTTGGTAGTATTTTTTGGCTGGCTGGGGAAGGAGTCCTTTTGTTTCTATAAAAGTATCATTTTTGTTGGTAGTATTTTTTGGTTGGCTGAGGAAGGAGTTCTTTTGTTTCTATAGAAGGATAATTATTTTTGGGATCTTTCAATTTTGTGGTTTTGCAGCATCTATGAAATCCAGCAAAATTGGTAGCCCAGGAGAACTAGTAAATTCACAGTGTCTCAAATTGTAGTGCTGCCTTGGTATTTTTACATTCTTGCATGCTTACCCTTACATGCTCAGGCTGGTTGAAACAGTTTTGACACTTGCTGTTTTGTTACATCAGTTACTTGAAAATCAGAATTGTATAGATTGCATGAATGCCTGTTCTTTCATGTGCAGGAAAAGTAGCTTTTGTGGATTTATAATTCATGTAATTAATAAATGTTAATCGCAAAGAATTTCAGGTAACCTCTGTTTCACTGAGTTTAATTTTTCACAAAATAAAATTCTTATGCTACATTTATTCCTTACCCGGGTGTCTTGATGTTCATTGTAAATGATGATTGATATCAAGTACATAAATGAAAATTAAAACTTAATGTCCATGTCTTTCTTGTTTTTTAATACTGTAGTAAGTTGTAGCTTACAATGTAAATGATGATTGATATCCAGTGTATAATTCAAACTAAATATTTAATGACTCTACCTTTCTTGTGTTTTTATACTGTAGTATATTCATTGTAATTGATGATTGATATCCAGTATATAAATCAAAGTAACAACTTAATTACAATGCTTTGTGTTTTCATACTGTAGTATATTCATTGTAAATGATGATTGATATCCAGTATATAAATCAAAGTAACAACTTAATGACAATGCTTTCTTATGTTTTTATCCTGTAATAAGTTGTAGCTTGAATATTGCTTGAGAAACCAGTAGAGAAATGAATTACAGTAGAATCATTTCAGTTATCTCCCCTGCAGGCTTGGGGATGTAGCATAGGCCTGATGTCCACTCCTGCATGTTGTAAGAGATGACTAATGGAGACTACCTTTTTGTCCTTGGATGTATTCTATGCTCCAGTAGAGAAGGCTTTATACTGTATAAAGAGTGCAGTTTATATCATAAATTTGACTGTTAAGGATTTTACACTTCTTTGCCATTGTCTTGTATGTCTTTATAGGGATACCTGAACTTAGAACTACATAGTCAAGAATGTGTTGATGTGCCATTAAATCCTATGCCTTCATACATACCATATATACTTGCTTGAAACTGCAAACTGCACAGACCCAGATCTGCCATTGCATAATGTACCAGAACATCTGGTTCTATGTAGTTATGAATAATCAGTAGAATAAACAACATAGGCCCTGATCAGCTGCTGCATTATTGTGATTTCAGATCTGGGTCTGTGTTGGTTGCAGTTGGACTTGACTTGTAAGTGATTGGGAATGGTACTTGCATTAAGTTGTTATTCTATCCTTACACAATGCAATCCTTATACAATGCAATCTGTAACTTACTCATATCCAATAAAAATGACCTCATAGAACATCAGTAGAATTAATGATCAAGTCACAATTGGAAAAATTAGAAAAAAATCCTACAGAAAATGCTAACATTTCAGAACTCACATAATAATAATAATAATAATAATAATAATAATAATAATAATAATAATAATAATAATAATATTACCCTATGCAATTTGCTGAGATCTTTCCCAGAACACTCTGGAGAGACTCATACACCATATGCCATGAGCTAAGATCTTTGCCAGAACACTCTAGAGAGACTCTTACACTATACCATGTGCATTGTGCTAAGATCTTGGCCAGAGCATTCTGAGTCTCATACACTATATGTAGTGTGCTATGATATTTGCCTGGGCACTCTGGAGAGATTCATACACAATTTTCAATGTGTTAAGATCTTTGCCAGAACACTCTAGAAAGACTCATACACCATATGCAGTGTGCTAAAATCTTTTCCAGAACACTAATGTGAGACTCATATGTCATATGCATTGTGCTAAGATCTTTTCCACTGCACTCTGGAGAGACATTTAACTCTCGAGCTCAAACTCTTGTGCTCCAGATGATATTTGTACGCTATGCATGATTCTTATATTGTTGTAGTCTGTCATTGATCATCAGATTTTAGTTCTTACATTTAATACCAAATCTTTTTCCCTAGTTTTAGATTTATTACTGAATGAATTTGATACTTATTGTATAAATAATTTTTTTTTAGATAAACATTGTTTGAGCATTGATTGAATATTGTTACGTATATGTAATTTAATTACTTTTGTGTTAGTTTTAAATTCTTTTTTATTTTATTTTATTTCATTACATGCTATTGTAATGATAACTTTATTCACTGGATTTGACATTTTTCCAGAAAATTCAGTTCATTTCTGTGGTGTTTCTATGCCGTTCGAACTAAGTGACCACGTGATCCCATTATGTGATCTAAAATTGTGGGTTAAAACTGATGTTTCATAGTGATTTCAGTCAGTCATAATTCATACCTTTGGGCTCAAAGGTATTATTTTGTTGGTGCCAGTTTGAATTGAGTTTTTATTTAAAATAATTTATCTTCCCTTGAGATTTCATCTAGTGCTCATCATAATTCTTGGCCAAAGACATTTGCTGAAAATTATTTGGAATTCTAAAGCCGGAATATTATTTTTAGTGATTCAACAAGGAACTGTTGACAGGACAACACAGAACAGGTTATAGAAGACGTCATCACCTTCCATCTTGGAACTTCATCGGGATTCAAACTTTGATTCAATTAGAACTTTTTAGTGATAGGACTTATATTTTTAATTATTGGATTAACTTTTGGATTTGATTTATAAACCGCAAGTCCTTTTTTCATATTTTTACCTTGTTTTCTAGGGAAATAAATTATTTTGTTAAATTAACAAAGCTTGTTGGCTTCACTCTTTTCTTTGTTACTTTTGTATGAGC